>JAHWFP010252301.1:0-19060 GCA_023313725.1 Lithobius niger | reverse complement strand
TGGACTGCACCAAATGCCTTTTAAATGGATGTACCTCCTAGCGCCATTTTTCTCGATTCTCCACATCAAGGACGACCCCAAAGGTCTATTTACTTACCGTTAGTCTTTCCGTTGCTAAAAATCCGTTTTAAAATGTGGCGGCTAGGAGATTTTCTGTTGAATATTGTTAACTATATTTAAGAACGTCCCGTTCCAATATGATCCTTTGCGCGCCTACAATGACCTTGAAGTTTTATCTGTGTGTGGGCAGTACTAATTTTAATTGTTTGCTAATAATTACTATGAGATCAAAAATCTAAAAGACTAATGCAGTTAAAATTAAAATTAATTATTCCAATAGATCGCCGAAGCAAAATTATAAGACTAGAAAATTATAAATTGTGATTTTAAAATGCGAGAATCATTCCGGTTTGTGACGACACAATTAATGCGTTCACGCTGGCTTGTCTATTACGCGCAATGCCAACTGAGACAGTAGCTGCATTTTTCGCTGCGAGGAACGAAGCTACTGTCTCAGTTGACCTTGACTATGGTAAATGCGCGGATGCGATCGTCGCGTGGGTGTTGTGAGGCAGGCTGAAAGTTATAAGGCAGGCGGTATGTTGCTTTAACATTAAAAATTTGTTTTAACTGCTACATACGACTTTTGTTTAGTTTTATCAAACTTTAGCCTGCCTTTAATGGAAGCAATTCCAGAATGGCGCAGTGGGCTCACCGTTAGACCATGAACATAGGGAAGAAACAGCAAGAACCCATAACAAGCGTAGGTCATCAGAGATCTAAGTCAACACACACGCGCGTAGAGCGATTTAAAAGCACGTTTTGACTCCATTTTAACAAGCTTCTCTCAAAACGAGTACTGCGCAATTTTCCAAGGCTAAATGTTTCGATTGCCATCGGTCGGCAAAAAGCATGGAACCTTCTGAATACGACATGAGTGCCCCCCCCCCCCAACGCCCTCTTCCCCCGACACTCACGGAAACCAGATTTATGTATGGACGAGACCATCGTAGTATAGTAAAAGTCAATCCACCCAAACTGGTATAAGAGAAGCCACCAAGTTTCCAAAAAGGGTCGGCCTTGGAAAGTAGTGATATCGTTCAACCAGGGAAAGGCCGTCAAGGTTAATCATTACCCTAATAAAGACATAACGAGAATGAAAGCAAATAGTTTCCTTCCTCTAAGTGAGATGTACTGTATATATCTGTGGTTTGTTTGTCGGTGACCATTCAGCGGCGAGAAAAGCTTTGACTTATATAATTACTGAGAAGTAAGTTTTGTTCTTTTCATTGTAAGTCGAGCATGGAGCTCGTTTAGCGGGGGGGGGGGGGGGGGGGAACAAAATATTCTCAGCAAAATCTCGGCGAGTCTAGTACGTTGCAGGTAAAGAATGCAAATATGCTACAAAACATTTTTACGGAGAGCATTTCTTTTGATGTTCAATAACGTCTTTACGGAGCCTACACTACGATGAAAGTGACCGTCAGCTTTTTGCATCAGAAAGTGTTTTGCCTTAAGATTTTAACTCGGAGCTTATAAGAGCTAGAATCATAAACTAAATGTTAGGGGAACGAGTAAATAAATTGTAAATAAATAAAGAGTAGATAAATAAAAAATCCAGATAAAATACACAAACCAATAGAGCAGTGATGACTTATTCACGTTTGGGGAGGAAGGGGGGGGGACAAGTTGGGGGAGGGGGCCTCTTTAGTAGTTTTACTGAACAAATGCTACATCACCATGCAGAGTACCAAAATCTCCAATCTGGTATCGTCCTCAGTTTAGAAGATAGAAATTTTTTTTTCTGTGACTACAAAAGGCGCTCGATGTGCCCACCATGCGGTCCAACACAGGCAAGGGTACGTCTTGCCATTGACTGGTGAACGCCTTCAAAGACACTGGGTGTATTTCGGATCGTATTGCAACACTCGACAACCCGATGCCGAAGGGCTTCCTCGTTGTCAACTGGAACTGACTACACAAGTGACTTTAGGTGTGCCCACAAGGAAAAGTGGATTCAGATCTGGTGAACGTGGGGGCCACGCATGCAGTCCACCTCGACCAGTCCATCCAGCTGGGTAGGCACGATTTAGGAATTGTCGTGCTAGGAGGCTAAAATGTGGTGGAGCACAGTCATGCATGAACCATATTCGTAGTCTGATGCTCAATGGAACATCCTGCAGTAAGGTTGGCAATCGAAACCGTTGGTAGGTTTCACCTTTCAGATGTGGCGCTAACACATAGGGACGTATTAATTCGTCACCAACAATGCCTGCCCAAACGTTCAGACTAAACCTCGGTTGGCGTCTGCCTGGGACAATGCCGCGTGGATTTTCCTCTGCCCACAAGTAGTAATTAGAGAAATTAATGATGCCATCCCTGGTAAAGCTTGCTTCATCAGTGAACAGAACTGACGAAATGAACATAGGGTCTTCGGCACATTGCTGCATAATCCACTGGCAAAATGCCGCTCGTGCTGGATAGTCGGATGGTGAAAGCACCTGAACACGCTGGAGATGGTACGGATACAACAACTGTTCGTGTAATAACCCTCCAGACAGTCATATGTGACATACCTTCCATTTTTCCAATTTCTCTCGTACTGGCTCCAGGAGATACCTCTGTCTGGTCCAGAATTCGTTGCTCCACAGCAGGCGTTCTGACAGCTCTTTCCCTTCCCCAGTTAGCAGTAACAGGCTCGAATCTTACAGTCTTTCGAAGGCGACGATTAACGGATGCAAAGGTCTGCCTATACCAATTTGGGAAAGCTTCATAATAGAAGCATTCAGCCTCTCCACTGTTCACATTCGCGCATCCATACATGAGACGCATGTCAGCAATTCCTGGAATGAGTATGCCTCCATGGTAATGTTCGCAATTTCAACTTCTAATGAAGTATGAAGTTCAACAAGATGTGAAAAGAGTGATGATGGAAAGAAGTCTGCGATCCAAAACCTACTTGGTTGAAATATGACCTAAATCAAGAGAAATGCGGCGAACAAAAGAAGTTTAACGAGATGCGAAAGGAGTGATGATCAAAAGAAATCTGCTATCCAAACCCCTCTTGGCTTGTTGCGATGTGGTCTAAATCTGGTGAAATGCAACTGATAAAAGAAGTTCAACGAGATGCAGAGAAAGAGATCAATGTTTCCCAGAAAGATATGTAATGGTGTTGCTGGGTAGCCATGAAGTACTGTTTACATTGTCATTGTTTGCCACAACATCTGCTCTGCAAGTAAGCTAGACAGAAAGGCTTACTGGAGACTTTTATGTAACTTGAAAAGGCAGGCCTCCCGGACTAATGGCCTTTAGTCTTGTTTTGATGTGGACTAGGACCCGTCATTACGATTTGGCCAGACCTTTCAAAGGTCAAAAGAATATCCTCCACCACTTGTCTCCCACCTTTGTTCTCCCCCCCCCCCCATTTCCCCATCCGCAAAGCTTTAAGACCTCAAATCAACATTACATTATAAAGTAATGAAATTGCAAGAAGGATGTGTCAATTGTAGTTGTTTGGATAAGTTAGGTGGGAAGTTACGGAAAAACTTCAACGTTTACCCCCTAACTTTGGAGGGCTGTAACGAAAAACGGATGCATTTTCGGACCCATGTGTATGTCTTACTTTTTTTTTATCATAGACTACACCCTGAAAGTTTGGCCAACCTTTTAGTACATCCCGTATAATAATAACTAGCGGAGTTGCTCGCTCATTCCACGTTGTCTCGCTACGCTCGAGGAGATTTCGATTTGCAACACTTATGATACAGACAAACATTCCACATAAAAAACGATCAAGCAAATTATAAGAGTGTAGTGTGCGATATTGGTCATCTCGGGAAGAGAAGGTCAATATTTTTTTTTTATATCCAAGGAGGCAAGCAAAAAATCAAGCAATTTATCAGAAAAGCGCTGTTTCTGATGACAAACGGTGATTTTCGTTTGCTTCGCTCACTCAATCAGCGCAAACATTTTCTCAGAAAAGTGACTGAATCAATGTAACCCACAAGAACCACACGTCACTTGTAATTTGTGTTAGTATACACTTTACATGGGTTTTCTTGTTTTACTTATTTTAAGAATATTGTTCTGTACGTCCAGTGCACCTTGCAGCTAGTTCAGCGACTGGTCCAGGTTATAGCTCTGTAGCTGATCCGGAGTTATTGCTTCTGCACGTAAATGAAAGAGTAAAGGGTAAAACTAAATAAAAGTTAATAAATAGTACAGTGCAAATAAGAGTCAATAAACATATCAGATTTCCCTAACGAATATAGTTTTCTAAAGGGAACATTTTTCGAAGGTTTTTCCGAAAAGTTTTTTCGATTTTTTCGAAAGCAATACGATGGCTGCCCACAGTAAACAAAATAAAACGTTATTTAGCATCAAATTGGGAACCGCCAAGGTTCCCCAGCCAAGCTCTAGCATATTTTGAAGCCATTGTAAACCAAAGGTTTTTATGGAATCGTGCAATATGCGAGTCATAGAAAAACGAGCTTGAGATTTTCTGGACGCAGTAGCTCTTCAGTAAGCGCAAAATTTAGTAAAACCACGGTCGCATTCCATAAAGAGAAGTTAAATCTAAGCATTTTTTCTAAAATCAATGGCTGAGCGGCGAGAGAGCTCAGCCTGGTTGCTGGAGGTTTACGGACCTGGTCGAACCCGTGGAAAGGGGATCTCGGCAAAGTCCCCGCCAGGACTGCCGGCTAGGGTAGCGTGACATGCTCCTTCAGCGGCTATGGGAACTATTCTGGCTAATTCTGGACACATTTTCGGTCCCTACGATGATCGGAGGTTTCCCGGTTCAAATTACCGGGCTGGCTCCTCCATTTACCAGATATTTCTTCTTCTCAAAAAGTCTGGTAATGTTCAAAATTGAGCTGGTTCAGCCATACGAGCATTAAATTGCTTCGGCTGACTTAAGGCTCAAAGAAATTAATTTACAAAAAAAAAGGGCCAAAAAATGCAAAAAAAATGTTAGATTGGTGATTCTAAAATCTGTACTCGATTCGTTGGCGTACAGGCGTAAGGGTAATAAGAATCAAATTTGTTCTCGAATTTGGTGCTCCCTAAAAATTCAGAACCCTAGGCATCTACGCCGAAATGGATCACTAAAAACTGCACAATTTAGCGTTCTACATAGTACATGCCATTTATGCTAGAAAATACAGCACGTACTTACCTTCTTAACTGGAGTTCCTTTGTATTTTTTCTGTAACCCTTAATCCCTCTTTAATGCATGTAGTTGGACATATTTCAACCCAAATTCAATAGGCTTAAATTGATCTTAACCTCGTGTAGCTGTTGGTTTTCAAATGTGTTAGTCCTATGATGTGCAGATGTGTTGTGTGACGATATTGGTTCACGGTTGTGCGACGATTCCTTTTATTGTTTATTCCTTCCTGCAACTGTGGCATCCCACTCCAAATGTTTATCGTTCAATTCCCAGAACTGGCGTCAAAAGACTGTCGTGATGATGTCGTTAGCATTTGTGTAAAATGACAACCATGCATAAACGCACATGTGGGCGTGAAAATCCTCCTTTGCTTCATACCTGTTGACCCCCTCATAATCATAACCTATAGATCGGGGACAATAACTCCATCAAGGACCACGCTAGCGGTCCTCCCGCCAAGTTCAGTTGTCAGGCTTCATTGTAAGAACGTCATTGTTCAATTCTGGCATTGTTGCTTTGGCCTAGAGCGGGCGCATGGCTTCGGGCCATGCCCCCAATAAATATGCTTCCTTCCTAGCTTTGGTACTTTAATAACAGAAACGAGTTGAGCATATTTCACGATGGTGAGGATAAATTCCTATGCGGCCAAACAGCTTGGAAATTGTTGAAAATGGGCAATCTTTCTGCCCTATCTTTGTGCCTTGACAACCAATAATTGTGTTTGAATCAAGTGCATAAACAATGTTGCACCCAAAAATTAACATTTCCGTTCCTATTCGATCAAATTTGGCTAGATAGTACATAACTGGTACTGACAAAAATAAGATACCACCAAAAACAAAAACTACAAATAAGCGACATCTGGAAGAAAACCCACAAGGGTGAAAGAACCCGCCACATTTCAGCCAATCGAAGCAGGAATATCAGAACAAAAATGGCTGTCACCAAGTTGCTACATTATTTTCCAAGCTAATTCCACCAACTATTACATCATACGTTAAATGAAAAACTTGGCCATTGCTATGGGTTGTAACAATGTTCAAGTTTTTCATTTAACCTTTGATTTAATAGGCGATGGGATTAGCTTGGCAATTAATGCAGCAACTTGAGGGAAACCATTTTTGTTCTTGTATTTGATTGTTAAAAACAACGGCGTCTTTAGCCAAGCCGATGCTGTGAGAGTGGATTTCTTAGGCCGAGGAAAACGTTGTTTTGCCCCTTACGATGTTTTGTTTTCCCTTACGCTGCAAAAAAATATATTAAAGGTGGGTTGCCACCAAACGAAAGTCTGCAGCTACTAGCGCTATCTAGTTTTCTCTAGCACATGCTCGCAGCAAGCAAACGAATGCCCAAAGAAATACTCTACAAATTATTCACCCCATAAAGAAATTAAATTTAAAAAAAAAAACGAAAACAGATATTGAAACACTGTAAAGTGCCAACTGTTTATTATCTCAAAAAGCTTTTTCCCAAAATTTCTGGTGATGATGGTTTCATAATACACCTCCACATGCGCCCATGTTGTTGCTGGAGTATATCCAGTCGAAAACCGATTGCTCTCTAAACATTTTTAAGCATATCTACTGATACCGTGTTTATTACCCTGGTTTTGCTTGTGGGGCTTTATTAAAGGGATATACCTCCCAGCGCTATTTTTCTCGATCCTCCACATCAAGTACGGCCCCAAAGGTCTATTTACTTTCCGTTAGTCTTTCCCTTGCTAAAAATCCGTTTTTAAATTTGGCGTCTAGGAGATTTTCTGTTGAATATTGTTAACTATATTTAAGAACGACCCGTTCCTATATGATCCTTTGCGCACCTACAATGACCATGAAGTTTTATCTGCGTGTGCATAGCACTAATTTTAATCGTTTGCTAATAATTACTATGAGATCAAAATTCTAAAAGACTAATGCAGTAAAAATTAAAATTAATTGTTCCAATAGATCGCCAAAGCAAAATTATAAGACACTATTCTAGAAAATTATAAATTGTGATGTTAAAATACGAGAATCATTCCGGTTTGTGACGACACGATTAATATTCACGCTGGCTTGTCTATTAGGCGCAATGCCAACTGAAATAGTAGCTTCGTTTTTCGCTGCAAGGAACGAAACTACTGTCTCAATTGACCTACACTGTGGTAAATGCGCGGATGCGATCGGCGCGAAGCTGCTATAAGGCAAGCGGAAGGTTATAAGGTAGGCGGTATGTTGCTTTAAGGACAAAGTGCACGCAAGAAAGGCATCTTGTGTGCAGGAATTACAGGACAAGATCACCCAGGCGATAAAAACGATACCAGTAGACGATATTTAAAAAGTTTGGGGAGAAATCGATTTTCGAATGGATCTTCTCCGAAGTAACAAAAGGGGCGCACGTGGAGGTTTATTATGAGGCTATCATCACCAGAAATTTCGCAAAAAAAAGTTTTTGAGTTAATAAACAGTTGGCGCTTTATAGTTTTTCATTATCTGTTTTCTCATTTTTATATTTAATTTCTTCATGGGGTGAATAGTTTGTGAACACCCTGCATATTTTAACACACCAAACATGCTACGTGCCTCCTTAATTGTTGAGTAAAAATTTGGTAGGTCCTCGCGCACCTGTGGAGCAACCTGCAATGATTACGACATTACTACCACTAGATGGCGGCAAGGTAGAATATAAATAAAATATCGTAGCGCCATGTAGTGGCTGTAATCTCGTTAACCTTAACAGCTTGCCCCCAGGTGCCTCCAATAATCTCAATAATTGTTGCTTTGCACTAGACAGAACTCGATAGCACGAGATAATGTAGACTTTTATTTGGTGGCAATCCGCCTTTAAGGTTTTAAATCGGAAAACGAAATATTTTCACTTGCTAAAAATTACTGCAGCTGCCAACAAATCGCAGAACTGAGCATTTTTTAGGTCCAAGAAAAGCCGCACTCACAGCATTGGCTTGACAAACTACGTTAATGTTTTTACCTCCGCGTATATCCAGTGCCCCTTGCAGTTAGCTCAACGACCGGCTCCAGAAGCTAGCCCCGTATTCAGTAAAGCGTTTTTATGCCTGCTCTATACTAAGCATAACCCCCTATATCCCCCGCCTCTAATATTCTGAGAATTTAAGTTGTTTGACCTTTGTTTTAAACCACAAATCGCCCAATTTCAACCTTTCAATATTAAAATGCACACGCAAAATACACACATAGCCACTCGCACGAAAAAGAATTGAAACATTAAAACCCACGAACACAGACGAAACAAATTCCAAATGACAAAATGACCGTGTAGTACACGAATAAGAAAATCCTTGTTCCCTGGAATTGGAGTTCAAATTAATAGTTTGTTTGGTTCGAGTGAACTCTAATCCGTTTTAGTCTTCTGCACAGCGGGAGCGGCTGGGACGACTACAGCAACGACGTAGTCCATTCGTACATCCGTCTTTTTCAGTGGTAGTCAAGTGAACTTTAAAAACATGGCAAATTAAAACATCGTTGCTTCCTTATAGCAATAGGCTTTCTCGACGTAACTCAATGAAATAACAATATTTCATCGTCGCATTTAGCCACTACAGGAAGACACACAACTGCAAAAAACAAAAGGATTTCGTTAACGACACACATTAGCTTCATTAAAAAAAACTCTGGACACCGTGTTTATGAATGAATAGGCCTATCCTCGAATTCAGTTACCTGTTAGCTGCTACTTAGAAATTAAATCGGCAGGTAAAAAAAATAATCTAAACAGGCCTGAAAACTAACATTTTAAACCGGCAATTGTGAAGGTTACTACTTTTCGATTATATAATAGACAAGTGTGCACCTCAACATTTTCGAAAGTGGCAGAAGTGTACAGAAGACAAGTTTCGACTAGGTAGTCGCTGCGACCGCTTGTTTATTTGTGTACCTTCGTAGCTGTGAGCTCCGTGGGGATCCGAGCTCTGTTTTTTTCTAAAGGGCAAAGCCATTTTTGGTTGTTGTTGTTTTTTTTTTCCATGGATAAATAAGAAAACGTCATCACAACTGCAAAACATGTCGAAGCGAAGTTGAACTGTCTGAATCATGCGTTTTGCAACGTTTATTACGACTGCACTGATGAATGCAAATCCCTGATGTACATTTTTTAACGTAATAACAGCAAGGCCAGCCGTTCTCTGGTATAATTCCGATGACACAAGGAACTAAAAAGGCTGAAGGTTAGCGAAATGAGATTGCAGATAAATAAAATATGATTTAGTAGCACTTTTTATTATAGTCGTGAAATCGATTCCTGCATTTTTATTATTATTTTTTTTTCCTTTTACGGAAGCATTACTAATTGCCTGATATATTTTGGATATAACACACGAACACGTGATTTGCCTGTTTATAGGCTACACTCCGAAAAACAAGATTTTTTAAAGATGTTTTTGCGGTAAATAACTCTGTAAACATTTTACGGCTGTGACCTGTGTGTTCAAAAAAATAATTCTGCAATAATTGACGGATATAATGTTTTTACCGTATTTTTTGGTATCAGTTCTGGCAGAACAGTAACTGCATTTTTACTATGTAAAGACTAGCAGAGCCTGGGAAAAAATAAAAACAGCCTGTTGTAAGTTGATTGTAAGTTTTACTGTAATGTAAAATGTAAATGTTTTACTGTAAAAACCTGAAAGTTTATTTACTATTCCTTCACACCCTGCACAAGAAACTTTCTGACAGTATGAAGAAACTTAATTTTTATTGCAACCGTACATTTACAGCACGTTTAAAGGAACATGCCTCCACTTTGGCTTTCAAGTACGATATCGTATTGCAACATTAGTTCGCACGCATCCTGCGCAAGAGTTATTTAGGCGCAGGATGCACGAAAATGGGAAAATGTATGTGTTTTTGTTAATACTTTTGCAGTGCGTTAATTTGACACCTTTGTACTTAGATTTAACCCTGCTCTACTACAATTTAACGTAGTGAATTTCAAAATTAACATTCTTGGCTTTGCATTTAACACACTTGAACTTAAATTTAACATTTATGCACTTTAAATTAAAGTATTGAAATAAAGTTTTTGAACTCGTTTATATTTTAATGACTAAACCAAATTATGTAAAAACAAAATTACGAAATTATAAAAATAAATTGCAAAAAATTTGCAAGATTGTAAAATATTAGAAATGTGGTGAAATATATACGTATAAATGTGGTGAAATCATTACATATATTATTCACAGTAAATGTTTACTTGTATTTTATTCGTAACTTTTTTTCCTGGTAATTTTGTAGGCTCTAATATTTATAATCTTGTAATTTGTTTCGTAACGTTTTATAATGTCGCAATTTTTTTACGTAATTTGGTTTAGTCTTTAAAACATTAAATAGTTCAAAGAGTTTGTTTCAATGCTTTAATTTCAAGTGCATAAGAGTTAAATTCAAGTGCAAGTGTGTTAAAATCCAACCAAGAGTGTTCATTTGAAATCCACTAACGTTTAAATGAAGTACAAAAATATCAAATTAACGGACAGAAGTGTTAAACCAAGTTCAAAACCTGTAAGTAGGCTAATAAGTAACCTTTCTGAATTCTGTCACTTTTTTTTTCGTTTTCGAGGAATTAGTATACCCAGCAGTCAGTCCCCCCCCCCCACCCTTTCCCGCCTTAAGACGAGAAGTTACGAGTAAAATTTGGTAAAAGTATGCACATTTAAGTGCAGTTGAAAAATTTGAAAATCAGCTTTTCAAACGTTTAAAGCTATAAAACTTCCGAAACTGAGTTCAAAGGACTTAAATCCCCCCTCCCCCCCAACACCTCCTTCCCACTGCCGTAGACCCCCAGCCAAATTCTCGGACCTCCATTCTAAATTCCAAACCTCCCCCCCCCCCCCGATTCCCGCCCAAAAAATGCCTGCGGTGCGTCATTGGTGTATTGTAGTAGTGGGCAGAAACTTAAAATCAACGATGGTCACGCCTTTTTATTTTCACTTAAAAGCGGTGACACAATTATTTCTCAGGCCCCAAAGCCTCGCCTTCTCCACAAATTATTCCAGGATGCTTCGCTGCGTATTGATATATCATCACCATCATAAAAATCGCGAAAACCGTGAATTGACGAAAATTGTGAAAACTGTGGGCTTCGATTTTTGCTAATTGCTTTCTTTTTTATTTTTATTAATTAATATCGTTTAGCCTTATGTTATCTAAATCAAATGGCCGGGAAACGACCCATCGTAGTAAGGAGCCGAAATGTAGTCCAGAATACATCCCGTAGCTACTGATGGAGTCTGGTCTTCTCTCATCCTACACTGGCTAGCACTGTCTGACACAGTGATCAACACACTTTTTCAGGCAAATTGGTTAAGCCACCTCATCGCCCAGCCAACACGGCCGCCAGTGTTATTGTACCACTGGTAATGTAATGTTTCGATACTGTAACCAAATCGCGATAAAAGGTCATTGACTCCAGCACAATAGATAACAGGTTGTATGCAGAATGTTAATATTATAAGTGTCTGGAATGACATTAATACAGAAGTCATATTTTATAGGCAATATAGTTTGTTTACGAGTTGAAGCATTAGTAAAGGTGAACACCCTGATCATTTGCTTGATGTTTATTTTGGTGTGGAACGTCGGTCATCGGTATGCGAGTTTCAGCAACAAATGTTCTGGAGCGTATATCCCACAGATACTTGCAGAATACTGGCATCACAATGCTCGGATGACACTAGATACAATTGTGACAAAATACGGAGTCATCTAACCTTATTTAAAGAGGTGCGGTTTTTTTTGGGCGGGGGCATGAAATATCAGTCAGTTAGTAAGAGAAAAAGTAACTTCCTCGAGCGAAGCGAGACGACGCCAACGGAACGAGCGATGTGGATATATAGTTGAAGTTTTTTTTTTAGCCTTTACAACTTGAAATGCAGTACCATAAAGAAAGAATTTAACACGATTGTTTTTCGTTTGCTAAATTGCTAAGCCTAACCTTATAGGTAGGAAACAATTTTACGGTTTCTAAAAAACCGAAACCGACCGATGTTTTAGCAAAAAAAAAAACGAAAACCGAACCGAAACTTAAAAACCAAAACCGACGCATCCCTATGTAACAGTATGTGAACCCACGACTTTTGAAACCAAAAGCTAAAGCCGCAACACGGGTCCGAAAATTAATCGAAAAATAGAAATAGGTTTACATGTGTATTTATTTAATATTCTGTTGTTTCGGTCCGCCGGCTCTGATTTCAAAGCAAATATATGATTTTATTGTGTCGCACAGTTTTTTAATTCTAGTCTCGGGAAATAAATGAACGTGTTTTTTTTTTTTTTGTAACGTTACTTTTATGCTTGGATTTATGTACACTCGGCTTTTACTCGGTTCGTAAAATGTATTCCTTCGGGAAGTAAACGCTCTAACATTTGTTGGTGATTTGCCTCATACTTCACCTATCAAAAAGATTTACGACGAGGTAACGATATTGCTATCGGGAAATTGGAACGGGAAGTTGGAATTTGGAAAAAGTGTATCGCAAAAATTGACGCCTTTGGAAAAACCCACATCGTCGAATTTGTTTATACGAACATGAGACGTCGGCGTTACTGTCGATCTGACAGGTGGTCCATATGTCACAACAGAAGCCTGCACCGTACGATTTTTTGCACAAACACCGACCAATAAACCAAAGCCAGTGCAAATGACCTGCCTTGAGAAATCTGCTATTCGGAAGAATGGCATGGAAGTTAAAACTGTTTTGCACTGTTATTTTCCGTTTTAGTCTTACAACGAAAGCTGGAAAACTATAGCAACGACATTGTCCGTCCGTCCGTCCGTCGCCTGTAGGCAAGACGTACCTCACTGAAATAAGAACATTTGTTCGTCACATTTAACATGCTAGCGTCTATTAGTTTAAAGATTCGTTGTTGTCAGGGCAACGTGACAATTCGACACCATGTTGCATGAACGAATAGGCCAACTCTCGAGCCCAATTCTCCGTTAGCTGCTACTGACGAAATTAAAACGGCAGGTGAAAATTAGATCTAAAAACTGAAAATTAGGCCTAAAATTGAAAACTAGGCCTAACAACTAACACATTTTTAACCTACAATATTATTGTGATGTTAACTAGCTTTAGATTATATAATAGAGATCGCTGTTGCAGTGTGTGATAGAGGTGTGCATCTAAAAGCAGCGGAAGTGTACAGAAGACCAGATGCGACTAGGTATAGTCTCTGCCCCCCCCCCCCCCCCCCCCCCCCCCGTTTAGTGTTTACGATGTGCTTGTTACTTAATTGTGCTTGTTACTTAATTGCACTTACGTGGAACTCTGAACGCAGCTCATTCAACCATCATCTCCCATTGCTATGTTTACGTTACAGTTAGGGTACGTTTAGGTAACTGTTTATTTTTGAATTACGGCAGCTAGAATTTAATCGCGATGGCAAAGAGTTATTGCCATGGTAACAACACTACCTACCTGGATCAGGTAAATCCGACACGGATTGAGTAAATACTTGCAGTCTTATAATCCGTGATAATAAGATAAAGAATATCTCCTGACGAAACAATTTTCCCAGTCGTTTCTGAACTCACATTATGGTCATTTTTCGTTGCGAGTCGGCAGAGCTAAAACTGCGCAATCTTTCGAGAATGCAAAGGCGAGTCATCGCATAAACGCATTCTTATGGAATACGAAGGAGACTGCTACGACGGTGCATGCTTACGTGGCCTATCTTGAGGTCGCCCCAGAAAGACCACAAATTATCGATTGTATGTTTTTGGTAACAGAGTGCCTTGTTGACATCGAAAATAGTTACAAAAACAATGGCGGCCGTCGATTAAAGCCAGTCCCACCAGGAAGACGTAGCCGATCAAAAAATACCCATAGGACTCAAGATAAGCCGCGCACACAGTAGTGTAACACGGCTGCAATTTGCATTGCAACGCGACCGTAATACTACGGCCTGACGAATTGTTCATCTTTTTTTTTATTCGCTTAAATAAAAAAAATATTCTCATGCGTTGACGAAAAACACACACGGCGAGAACGCTGAAATAAAAATTAATTGGCATAGGCCTTGCTGAGAAAATGCCGATATATAAACATAGACAACCGGAGTATGAGAAAAGACTTTGTCCATAATAAGAAAATACGTTAGTACTTGAACTAACTAAATCCCAGTTTGAAAATGACCAGACAACCAGGAGTTTTTCATGTTTAGTTTTTTTGTCGAATTGAATAATGAAATTATAATTCGAGAAATCTGCGGTTCGAAATAGCATACAGCACATCGAAAGTCGCAAGTGGATTTGTACTTGAATTCACCTACAACAAAATATAGCTACTTCGTTAAAAACGTAAGCAACGTATGATGAGTTTACGTGCGTATTTGTACGCTTACTCCTCCGAAATCAGGCACATCCAAAGGTGAGCGTTACCGACAAATGAAAAGATAATTAAATTAAGCTTCTATTATACAAGGTGTTCAGTTAAGTTGTGACCTAGCTTGATAACTAAAGTAGTACTGAACGATATGTTATGAGAGCCGGGTGATGTAATGAGGCCAAGAAAGGACATTGATTGGACAAGAAATGGATGACCTTGCCAAATGTTATCAAGGTCGTTCAACTGCTAACTTCTTAAATTTCCATCACACACCGAGAGTGTAAATTAGGAATACGTAGGGAACAAAGAGACATTACCAATGCAAAAAAAAAAAAAGAACGAAAATCGGACTAGATTTGCACGACCTATGACGTACATAAAATGGCTAATTTCGACCCCTAAATGGCATTTCATTCAAACACTCCGTCGTGCAGGGAAGCATCGCCTACTTTCAGGGATCGAAAGTAGCCATTTTACGTACGTCATAGGTCATGCAAATCTAGTGCGATTTTTGTTCTTTTTTTTAGCATTGGTAATGTCTCTTTATTCCCTACATATCCTTAATTTATACTCACGGTGTGTGATGCATACTTAAGAAATTAGCAGTTAATGACCTTGATAACATTTCGCAATGTAATCTATTTCTTCCCTCTTGGCCTCATCACATCACCCGGGTCTCATAACATATCGTTCAGTACTACTTTGGTTATCAAGCTGGATCACAACTAACTGATCACCCTGTATATGCCTATCTTCATCGCTGTAACTTGTGATTTTTTTTTTACCATCAAACTATCACAAAAAGTGTGCGGATTGAGCGGAGTAACGCATAATGTCAACTATACGACATAAATATCGATCTCAAAACTGATTGGTTTCAACTGGTTGGGCGCACGGAAAAAGTAGACCTGCAGTTTAAAAAAGTTGTCAAACATTCGCGTTTGTGAAGCATGGAGGTGCGCGGATTGAGCGAGCAACGCGAGTGATTTCCACGACTATAAACCTCTTCAACTTGTAACAACCTCTTTTCACTATGTATGAACTGCAAATGTTCGTTTCTAAAGAATGTGATGAACGAATTGTAAGCAATAACTGAAATTAATTAGCAGTTGCGTTCTAATCAGTACATCGATTCTGTGAGGCTCTGTGGAATCGAATAAACTGTATGAAGTACGGATGGACGCCAATAGAGTGAGCGAAGCAAACGATGTGGCTAGTCAGTATATAAAATAAGAACGTAGAGCGCCGTAAAAAAATTATGAGAACCATTTGATTAAACGGGTTACAATTCCCAGTAGTTTTTTGTTTTTTTTTCAATTTAGAGGTCATATTTTCGATTCTTTTGCCCCCACCTTCAGACATAAATAATGCCCGGTCCCCAAAGAAGGTTTATCTGCATTTTTATTTTTTTTGGCACCCGAGACTCTTTTTTTCACGGTTGGTCTCTTTTTTTTTTTAAAGTTCCTAAAGTTTTAAAGTTTTAAAAGTTGGCGAACAAACTGAAGCACGACTAAAATCACGATTATAAATACTTGATTAAAATTGAAATTCATCTGATTATAATCGGGGACAAGGTTGAACTCAAAACTGTTGATATACAAGTACAAAAGAACTTAAACAACCAACTAATACACTGTTGTTGAATCTTCTGCAGCCAGATTTGGCCAGATCCATATAAAAATATGCAACGATTGTGAACAACCAAAGTACGAAACTGGCAACTTCAAACCCTTAAATCCAGGAAAAAACTAAAGGAGTTTGCAACTTATGTAGTTCTAGGAAGCAACTGCAGCTGAGGTGAATGTGCTCATTAATCGGTTCATTTGTGAGCATTGTACCAGTGCCACAGCACCTATGCCAACTTTACTAAGTTTACTGCAACACCTGTTGCGGTGTGTATGTTAATATTGAAACTTACACGTGGTAACCACGTTTTAAACTTTTAATACTTAAGAGATCTACAGGTATTGGCATTTCGACATTAAATTTACCCAACTTTCTTAAATTTAATGAACTAAACAACTCTACTCACATCATCGCTGTTTGGCTCCTGCCAACTTCGCCCAGCCCACACACACAATTTGCAGCTGTCCCTTTCTAGGGTTCAGAGCCCTCATCTTTTTTTTGTAACGATGGGAATGTGTTTTGTGCGACGTTTAGTAATGACAATAAATAAAGCTTATAAATAAGAAATGAACAAAAAGTTCTTGTGTTTATCATTGTCAACACCAAACATAGGTGTGGTAATGTTTCTTGGTTCCATTAAGGCGATACACTTGCAAATCACTTAAAATTGCAAACAAAAAAACATTTATAATGTTAACAACTGTTTGTTAAACTTGTGAACTCAGGCCTACCAAGTCAAATACATAACGTTTTGACTGTAAGCTTTCTTTAAAACTCAAAACAACGTCTTACACACAAAATTTATAGACACCTTTGCCGAAAACTAGACATGCATCCACCCATCAAATCAAACAACCAACGTTGCACCATCATCTCTTGTGACAGAACCAAAAGCGAACCTGGAATGGTTAGAACGAATCAAGTGTGATGCTAGTTCGATGGACTAGTGTGTATCTTTTTGTTTTGGTGAGTGGCCAAAAAAGGCCAAGTGAGAATCGGCCATTAGTGGTCCAAGGCCTACTGAACCTTGCTCGCATCGTTGCATAAAGGGTGGCTAAACGTAAGCTTCATATTAAATTTGTTATTATTTCGCTACTATTACAGTCTTCATGTAATTAATTATCGTTATTTATTAATGCGTGCAAAGTTCATTGCCGTTCGCTCACATTAATCGTATGCATTTAATGTTCACTAAAGTTGACACGTTATCAATGCAACGTCTATTCTGTGTTGACCTGCCATTTTATGTTATTAAATTAGGGAGAGAGATTGGTAGTTTTTTGAGAGCGCTTTCCATCAGTCAATACCTATCATAATGATTGGAATCAGTCCTTACTAGTTAGCGCTATTTACAATCAACATTATGCCTCACTCGTCGTGTCCATGGAATGATGGAAATACTCCATGCTCTATGGAATTTTACCCGATTTTAAGTGATTTGTACTGTTTTACACATATAAAAGAAAAGAATTTTAGATTTTCCAATTTTAGTGCTATTTCTTCTCACTAGATGCCATTGTTAGCAAAGTATGTCAACCTAACGATAGTTTAAAAAACTCTTGCATTTTGAGATATTATATTTTTTCCTTTTCTGATCAAATGTTTGTTCGTTTTAGGGAAAACAATTTAAAATATAAGAGTTAAATCAGTTAAAACTCTTTTGCTATAGTCTGTTCCACAATATGTTTGCAGAAAACTGACTGTATGACGCAACATTTCCTTGCACTACGAGTGAAAAACATTTCGCTATCACACTTGAAGACTCTACGCAGTTACTGTTAAGCTGCCCGCGCACTGAGCGACTTGGCCGCGCGGCCAGGTTGCTGCAGCCAAGGAAAATGATTAGTGCGTGGTTTTACATAAACGGTAAGCGTTCTCATTGGCTGCAGCGACCTGGCCGCGCAGCCAAGTCGCTCAGTGAGCGGGCGGCTTTAGAGTCTACGAATGGGATATTTACATGATTTTGCATTCGTAGTGAAAGAAAACGTGGCGTCAAACAGTCAATTTCCTGCAAACTTAATGAGGAACAAACTATAACAACGGCCTCTCGTGGAGAGAATGGTTCTAGAATTGGTAAATCTCAACTGTTTATTTTTTTTTTAACGCAACGGATTTCATTTTTTAAATTTAAGAGTAGAAATATACGCGTACATTTTAAATCAATAAACATGCTTTGCTAACGGCGTCTAGTAAGTAGCAAGAAAATAATGGTAAAATACAGTTGGTAAATCTCAAAATTGTTATTGTGTAAAACGCTGCATTTTATTTTATTATTATTTAAGAGTGTTAAAAAAAGCTTTTTATTGTAAATAAATCAAATTACAGTAATTTTCACTTTTAACTAATTGAACCTCAACAAACCCCCAGTATCGTAGCTACGTTAGGCGGGGCCGGTGGCAAATTAGCCGTTGGTGGCCCCCTCCCATTACTGTAAAAAAAATTCTAAGTCCATGCTTTTTTCAATTTTTTTTTATAGTGAAAATAAGGACTATTTTTTCTACCTCCAGTAAAGTGGTCCCAATTTCACTTTTTTGAAAAAAAAAACTTTGAAAAAAGTTTGGACTTACACACTTTTAAGCTCTTGCGTTTTTTACGGGCCACCGTATTATTTCAATGATAGGGGGACGGACAGGAAGGTTCGATTCTCGAAATTTATCTTTGAAATGCAGTTTATATATTCAAATTAAATAACTAATGTACTACAAGAAGAAGAACAAAACATATACGACGATTCATGACAAATGCCGCGTTTACAAAAGTAATTTAGAGCTTTTTTCTGACCGTTTTCTGACCGTTTATCCATTATACGATTATCCATTATACGGTATTCCGTTTAGATGCTTTTCCAGATTTCTTATTTAGGCAGATTTTAGAGGTGTGTGAAGTTGGCCCCCCGAGGGAATGTGCTATTGATTTTAATAATT
>JAHWFP010252300.1:71127-91486 GCA_023313725.1 Lithobius niger | reverse complement strand
CCCCCCCACAATGTATTTAAATCAGGTGTAATATTCACGGTTCAGTGTTGCCCGCATAGTTCAGCAAAAAGTTTAGTTATAATCTTAGACTAATTTTGTTGAACTAACCGTGAGACAATTATTGAATCACGAATCCTCAACCACAGACTAAAACCAAATAAAAGAACTTTGGCGTTAAAATGTAAAAAAAACATACAACCAAATATTAAAAACTTAAACAGTTTAAAACATGGTTGCTATCGATTAGTCATGTATCATTTTTGGGTTAGTCATTCCTGGCTTCATTCAAAGCAGCTTGTATGCCAAAAATGTATAGTAAGTGTAAGAAGCTGCTAAATACTACTCCATACTGTTTAAACGAAGGAATTCTGACTGATTGGCATGTCAAACCAAAATAGAAATGGTTGTAATTTAGCTCAACTGAAAAGGAGAATTACAATGTACTCTTTAGTATTTAGTATTTACAATTACCTTTAGTACTCTTTTTGAGTTTATACTGAACTAGCAGTCGTACCCGGTTTCACCCGGAGTTTGTTTTGCCCGTGGTTTTTTTTCGCAGTATTAGTTGGTTTGACAGGTAATTTTTCGCCTTTTCGATTCGTCGTTTAGTTTCACCTGTGGTTGTTTCCCAGTTTTTGTTTGGTGTTGCCTGGACGTTCATTGAGACAGGTAATTTGTCTCTGGTAATATTCCTTTCCTCCCATCCTCTCCCTACCCTCTGGCCTCCCTCCCCTTCCTCCAACCTGTCCCTCTTCTTCCCTTTCCTTGTGCTACACATAGTTGAATTTGAGTGTATAGTTTGTTACACATAGTTGAGTTTGGATGGGTAGTAGAGTTAAATACTGTCTCTCCCTCCATATCCATATTCTCCTCCCTACCTACCCGCTTTCTCTTGAGCTAGCTGAATGCTTGGTTGCTGTAGACATCCTAGTGGCAGACTTTCTAAGCTCTGCACTTAACAGTACTTTTTTCCGACTCTTGGCTTGCAGTGTACTACTTTGCTCGACTTAATCAATTGCTTCACTCCAGCTCTTTAATTTCGACTCTCATTTTTTGACTTAAAACAATACACAACAATTACTAGATTACTCCTCATCTTTCAACTTTAGCCGTGAAAAGTTGGCTTTTAGTGTAAGATTTTATCTACGTTACCATCCCAAATGTAATAAGGCCCCATACGGCAGAATTAGCTCTACTGCAGAATGATTTACAAAGACTTATTTTTATTTGTATTACTGTATCTTCCTTTTGAGATAATTATGCCAAAATCTGACCGATTTTGATGTGTAAATTCGCCATTTGAATTGTGCTATTCTCAAGACGATAGGTTTGGACAGTCTAAAAAAAAAGATAAACTTTTAAAAATAAATCATCCCGAAAAAGACCAAGATGGGCAAGAAATTTGTTTAGAAGAAGTCATAGGTCACTCCTTACTGCTTGCGGCAACAATACTCCAAGTTTTAACGCAGCACAAGAGTCCAAATTTGACACTAAAAACTCTTACGAATTTTCGGCAATAATTACTAATTGACCTCCTCAGGCAGTCCAGAAGAACCAAAACTGGATGTGAGTTGCGCTAACCAAGACCCAATGAGCTGACTTAAGGCCCACTGTGGAAGAGAAGAAGCAAATTTGAATTTTAGAGTTCGTTGAAATATGAACAAACTGGTGTTGCGCGAGTCCGATCCTCTGGACTGCCTGAGAACAATTAGCAACAATTACCAAAAATTTGTAGGGAGTTTTTAATGTGCAATTAGGACTTTTTGGGCTGCGTTAAACCTGTTGAGGATTGTTGTCGTGAGTTTTCACCAAAGTAAACAAACCAATTCGTCGTTTTCCTAGTGAACCACTGACTGTGTCCTGGTAACTTCCGTCATCCCTGCACCACCAGCAGTTTGAGCATGTAATCACAAATGTCTTTTCCAGATTAATTAGTCATGGAGGGTAAGAATCCGGGAAAGAAAAATCTTCCCAACAATTTTGCATAGGGCATAATTCTTTCCGATCTTTCTCCACCACCTACAGACATATTCCTTCCGCAGACTATTTTCCATTCACAAAAAACTAGTCGCAGACCGGCTAAAAACATTTGGTTTCAGGGATTAGCCACATGTTAAGTGCAAACTGACTTTTTTTCGAACAAGGCCACTAAAGCCGCTATCATAATTAAAGCACTAATACAGAATAAACTAAATGCAATATAATTGAATTTAATAAATAGGCCACTTCTTACCTGGAATGGAGCTTTACCAGTTAGGCACTGGAACACAATTGTACCAATACTCCATAGATCAGCCTTGGCATCATACTGGAGTGACATGATAACTTCAGGTGCCTACAAAAAAAGGATAGAAAATTAACATGCAAACATTTTAAACAGCAGCAGCAGTTTGCGGAAGTTCATTAGCAATGAGAACAAAAATTGTGTCGACGTGTTCCCTTTCTTACCATATACATGGGAGAACCGCACAGAGTAGCAGCCATGACACCATCCTGCAAAAACCTTGCAAATCCGAAATCGGCTGGGGAAAAGAAAAGATTATCAGTCATTACAATTACATCCAGCTCACAGTTTAGGTAACATGGTAAAATAAAACCAAATATTGCCCAAGAAGTGTAGCGCTGCGTCGCTTTAGTAACAAAAATTGCAGGTTCGTTTTTTGTTTTTTTTTCTCTCCAGGAATCAGTCTTTTAGAGACTTTATTGCTCAAAATAATTTTAGAAAATTATCCTGCCTTAAATTCAACGACGACAACAGTACAATCTATTTTAAAGGCACAAGTTATGAAGTAAAAATCAAGATTTTAATTACTGACACAGATGAGACTATAGTTTATAAGAAAATATGCTGGTTTTATCAGTGGTGGCCAGTGCTCATGTGAAATGGGTAGGTTTGGATTTGTTTATGTTGGCAGGGGTAAGGGTTTAGTCAACTTTAAAAAAAGGCAATATTTTTCAAAATCAAGAAATAGTTCAGTCACAATACAGTTAAGTTTCAGGAAAATCAAATGCTTCGAGTGGGTTTTGAAAAATACCACTTTGGTTAGCACTTAGGTTAAAAAGTCCATTATTTTCTGCTTATTACAGCTGTCATACATTCACTTATCATTATCGACAATTCAATTAGCAATATCATTAACTCAATTAACGATATTGGTAACTGAATTGAGAATATCGCTAATTGTCTTGAATTAACAATATTGTTAACTGAATTAACGATATCGCTAATTCAATTACCAATACCACTAAACGTTTATCTATATATATATATAATTACACTAAATCCGCAAGCAGCAGCAGCAAGCAACGAAACAGTCATCTGCATCTTCCGCCAGCAGCCAGCCAGCAGGACATACGATGCCATCTACCGACGGAACGAAACGGCAAATTATAAGAGTAGCAGCCAAGCCCCGCTGAGATAGTAGCTACGCCCGGAACGCAACGGCCAGCAGCGCGAACATACGATGCCATCTACCGACCGAACGGCAAATTAAATGGGGGGGGGGACCGCCCCGGGGGAAAGGGGAGGGGGAGGGGTAGGGGAGCGAGACGATGCGGAATGAGCGAGCGAAGCGAGCGACTCCGCTAGTTATTAAATAAAACGGCACGCCATACAAATCTTCTTCCTGTTAGCCAATTAAAAAATTTTGGGTTACAAAAGCCTAGAGCTACAATTTTTTAGCTACAATTCCTAATAACAATTCTACGTTGAGACTGACAATATAATAGCGCATAATAAATAAATGAAAATGAATGTCTGAAACAAGCCCAGTTTTTCTTTTTTTTTTTATTTGTCATAAAGCTATCAAGTTTAGTCAAACCAATTTAAATTAGCTGCACATTTTAAATTTGCGGAATGGACCAAAGGTCTTTGGTTTTTTCCCTTCTCTAACTCTGCCCCGATTTTTCCTGCGAAACACCCACAACATTTTCCTCTGTAGTCATACCACCTACCCCCGCCGATATTTCCAGGTTTTCCAAATTTTCCAAAAAATTGAACCTATTATACGAGTATTAGTTTGCTTCTAACAAATACAAGCTCAACAAAATTATTCAAGATTTACCAATTTTGAGCTTAGTTTCACAAGGCGGTGGGTTGGGTTTGTTTATTGCATGGCACAGCAGGATGTTTTGTGGCTTCAAATCTCGATGTACGATCCCTTTGGCATTTAGGGCTTTCATCGCTCCGGCTAGAAACAAAAAAACAAAAACAGTCCTCTATTAATAGATGAATTAAAATGAAAAAAAAAAAAAAAAGAGTCGGTAATAAATTGAAATCTACGAGTTCCTACTGCAAATCTGCTGCGTAAGCTAAAAATAGTTTTCCGTCCCGCAATTAACAGTATCACTCAATGCAGGAAATAATTCGGACAGTGAAAACAGCCTTTTGAAAACATGGTCATCAAACACTAAAAATTAGTTAGTTGGCCAAGAATTTTGTAGTATTTTATGAATTGTTGTTTACAAATTTGTTGCAATTCATTATATTGTAAAACAATGGTAATTGCACATTCGAAAAAACGTAACCGTCGGACACAGTGGTAATTAAAAAACATAATAAAATTCAAAATACACACTACCACCTCAGCAGAACACTTCAGTCAAGTGAACTCTGAAGTTTGACTGAAGTGTTCTACTGGGGTGTAGTGTGTATTTTGAATTTTATAATGGTAATTGCAGGTAATGCTACTCATTTACAAACAAAAAAATATCAACAAAACTTGTAGGAAAATGAAATTGGGTACTTACCTAGCTGCCTTAAAAATAATCTTATTGTGTCTTCACTTAACGTTCCTTTAGCTAAAGGAGACAAATAAAATAACATTTAATGATTTAAAAGTTTGGATAGTGCATTTTTTTTTAAAGAATTTTTTTTAATTAATTTTTTGTTTGTTCTTTTTTTCAATGGAGATCCAGTACGCCCAACATTTCTGGATTTTTTTTATTTGATTCTCGTTTACCCATCTAAGTTCCCAATTGCTTTTTGTTGCGAATAATAAAAAAAAAATTGTAATGATCGATGTATGTACTGCAGCTAAAAGATAAATATTTTAAGATAAGCAATTTATAGGGTTGGGGAGGAGAATTTGTGACTAAGACCCATCTTAAACGTCTTAGCTTCATTCCTATTAGTTCTGTCTAAGTTTATAGAGGGCGCCATGAGTTTTATGTGGAAATTTCTACTCAGTTTTCAATACTTAATTATTATTTATTTTAGCTAAGTTGTAATTTAGTTTACTTTAGAGTTGGGCTGAAAAATGAGCAACAATTACCAGATGAACGTTTGGAACTATTAGGAATGAATGCAACACGTTTCAATAGGGATTTTTTAACAAATTCTCCACCCCAACCCTATAAATTCTTGTGGCTAGTAATCTCAAATCGGTACACGAAAACAAACAATTAGTTAATGTGCAAACTGAAAATGCCCACCGAGGATAAAAAATTATTTCTTTTTAGAAGCATTCCGCTAAGTCCTAAATTTGTAGCATACCCCAAAGCAGAATTTTCTGCCACTGTCTGCAACACCAATTGTTAGGGGGAAATTATCTACAGCTAATCTTTGTATGGCTACGTGGATTTTTATTGGTTTTTACTGAATAACTTTTCAGTGCTTTATTCGATTGATCTGGCTCTTCCACCAACGGAAACGTCGCGTCGAGACGATTAAAATGGTGTATTGGAATGTCCAAATCTGTCAAAAATTGGCAAAAAGGCAGGAATTTGGTCAAAATGGTACGTTTTTTCTGTGACTATGCCAGATTATCTGCGACAGTCGCACGTCGCACCCCTTTCTGCCTTCGGGGTAGCACACAGCCTCTTTCTTAGCAAAAAAAGATAATGAAATTTAAAAATCTCTTCCAACTTGCCCAAAACTTCTAATATTTTGCCAGCTTGCAGTATGGCTTCTTTAGCAGATGGCAAATTAATTAATATATTATTAATTAATGAAGGGGAAAGATGAAGAGGCACCTTCGTCATATTTTAAATTTTTTACAAAAGATTTGCATTTATTTTCATGAGGTTGTAGATGCAGTTTGATCCTCTGTCACTTGGTAACGTTATGTTACATTGTATTGTGAATTTTTAACGTGATGCAAAACGTCAGACGACGGGGATTGGTAGATTCTCCAAAACTGTATATAGCACCTTTTACCAAAAGTAACCAGGCATATGATCAAACTACATAGATTATTGACCCCTTGAATTTTCCTTTACCTTGTACTTTTAACTATTACCAGAGCCAATATCAATGTGAAAATTTAATAAAAGTATTTGCACGATGTCAAATCTGATATTTCCTGATTAACTGACAAAACTTATGTAGGCAGTATCGGCAGAAGTTGAGCTAATAACAAGCCCTTAAAAAAACCACGAGTACATACCGCTGCTGATCACATTAGTAAGCGCCTACCAATATCGCACTATCCCCGATTTTCAAACTTTATTTTATGAGTACGTATAAACGTACAAGTCTTCACTCTTTATCTACAAATTGGCAGAAGTTGTAGTTTGGTAATTAAAGGAGCAAGCTGGCGAAACAGCAAGGCCTAATCGACTGAACATAAGGCCTTGTAATCATAAAATTTAATATAGAGATCGTTGACACTGGCCACATGACGCCTAACTCAATTGTAGAACTGCAGATTCAATTCTGAACAGCTGCCAATGCAGACACCGTCAATCGACTTTGGTTTCTTATGCAAAAGCACAACATTTGTCATAGTACAGTTACACTTTTATGCTACAAATAGGTAATTCTGATTAACAAAGCAAGCATTCGACATCATAAGAGCCTTAATATTGCTTAGCATTCCTTGTTACCTTCGGAATTTACTTTTATAAACACTGGCTGATAGTGACCAACTTTTTTGTTTTGAGATGAATTAAAAGTGCGGGGAAAAAACAGGTGTCTAGAATATTCCGAATTATACGAAAATTATCCTTTTTTTTTGCCACAGTAGCTGAACCAAATTTGTCCCTTAAAAAAATTTATTTTTTGGCCGATTTATTTTATTTTGCAGTATTTCATTAAACCTGTTAAGAAAATTCGAGGGAAAAAAACCACATCAAGTCTTAAAGAAATGGAATTAGTTGTAAATATAAATATAAATAAAGAAACACAGCAGAACCAACATTGTGAACAGCTAAGAATGACAAGTGAGCAGCAAAAATGAAGAAAAATATTCACATGACATCTTCAGTACGGGAACTAAACCCTGGTCTTTGAACCCAGACTCATAACGGCAAGTCAATTTTTTAATCATAACTGCTGCTCACTTGTCATTCCTAGCTGTCACACTATCGGGTCCAGTGTGTTTCTTTGTTTAGTATTGCTTGCTTTTTTCCCAATGAAAATAATTTTGCTCAAAATTTTACAACCTGGTTACTTTGTTACGGAATTTTCTGAACCCACGGAGACAATCATGAGAGTTTGTGGTACGTCAGTTAACAAGAGACTTGTTCCGTCACACTTTGGTTTAGTTTAAAATACATGAACATTTAAACTACAATAAAATACAGTAAAATTAAAAATAAATTAAAAATACATTTAAAATTAAAATTAAAATTACATTTAAAATTAAAATATATTAAAATACATGAACATTTTTAAACTATCCTACAAACAAAATAAAATTTGGACTACATACCATGAAGATAATCGGCTAAATCTCCACCATTGCAATACTAAAAATAAAACAAACACAACAAGCTAAATAACAAGGGCGAAACGACAATGGCTAAATACCGATCTGTAAAGTTTCATGATACTACAAAAGAATTCTACACACAAGATATAGAAGCAATGGAATTGTTAGGGCAGCCATTCATACATTACATCACACTCCGAGGGGGGGGGGGGTGCAGGAATGATTTAGTGGGTGTTTTGAATGTTGTGAGACAATGTGGAGGGGGGGATTTGATGTCAATACAGGCTAAATAGTGTCCAAATTTTTAATGGCTATAAATCGACGACGCAAAAAATTTCCTCTCCCCATTGCACAAAATTTGATGACATTTACTTCAACACTTTTTACACTTTACTCCTTTTAATAACTACACAAGTGATTATGTTTCATACGTGATTCGCTACTTGTATTACCCTTGCCTGAAAGGGAACAAAAGCTAGAGAAAAAAAAAGTATGGGAAAAACTTTAAATAAGAAAAAAAAATACACCATGGAAAAATACAGCCGAGGGAAAAAAATGTTTGTCATTTTGTTGTTTTGTCGGATGCCAGCCATTCGGTTCAACGCGAATTCGGTCCCACGTTGAAAAATTTCCCAAGTTAAAAAAAAATAAAATAATACAAAATCCAAATTAAAACTTATAGACTAACTATGACAATACTGACCCAAGATGTGAACTTAATCTTTAAAATGTTGGTGAATATTTTTGTGTACGGACATTTGGATGCTGCACACCGAGAGTTTCATTCATCATCTTTCGCGGAAACTCGGCAGAGAGTTTTCAGCAGTTCTGATTACGAAGGCTTTAGGATGTTTTACTTCCCCCACAAACACAGTTTCTGATTGCACTTGAGGCTGATGTGTAACAATAACAAATCTAAAGGTTTTGTAGTACTTCGTGAAGCTGCAATTATTTGCAGAAATCCACTTACCCACAGTTCATTGTTTTTTTGTGCTACCGAATTTTCGTAGGGTTATTATATTTTACACGGAGCCGAACTGTCACGCTACCTTTAGTTTTGGAACCGAATTGCTGAGGACCCGTTTTGTCATGTTCTCACTGCTGCGAGGGGAAATTTGAGCCAAGACAATGGAGCTACAAAAAACAAAACCACATTTTACCGTTCGACCTTTTTTCCTTTCTTAGCAGCCTTTTTTCTGTGAATTTTTCAATGGGTTTTAATTTTTCAACATCTTTTTGACCCTGCACAGATTTTTATCGTACAGCTGTTAATGGCAGCTGGTCTTGGTTATGTTTAAACATCCCTCGTTTTCCTCTGTGTTTTATATTCCTGATGACGTCCCGGGGGGGGGGGCCCCCCCCCCCCATGTGAGAGCAGAAATATTGCGTTTTTAAATTTTTGAAAATCTTGTGGCAAGGATGAAAATTTATGGAGTCGACCCATAATCACCACTTTTTTTTTTCCTGAACGGTAAACTTAAAATAAAGGAATGAGGCAAATAAGCCAAACAGCGAAAATTCAATTCGTCCTCGTATCACAACCATTGTGTCTTTACCACTATGGCCACTCCTCAGTCAGTGGAAGAGTGGCCTTGGCGATAAAGGTGCTATTCCTGTCATGTCTGGGGACAAATTGATTTGCCAGCTCGAATCCGGGTCATGCCACTACGAAGAAACGTAAGTGCATAAAGGTGGCTTGCTGTACTACGTTATTTCCAGTGTACGATATTCACTGTTTGGCTTGTTTGGCATGTAAACAGTAAACAATATACAGATTTATTTCATGTAATCCAAGGCCTTGTATATAAAATGTTACTAAAAGAAATGTGTTCTTAACTCTTCGAATCTGAAAATTAATATCCCTGACTATCCCCAATTTTCCCTGACTTATTTCTTCAAATATCCCTGACCAAAACAGTTGCATTTTTTTTTTGTATTTTTCAATTACACTGAGTCAACTGCTTACTATGCAGGCCTGGCACCATAACCACACCTGGATGGCAACTACAAATTTTTTGAATTTTTTTTTTATTTAAAAAATAGGACAAGAAGGTAGTGCTAAGACAGTGGAACGTACGAGCCCACACGGTCCTTTTTTTTTTTTACAAAGGTTCATAAAAAACTGTTGTAAAAAAAAAACCAGTTCATTCTAACATCCAATATCCCTGACTACCACTGAATTTTCACCAATTTTCCATGACTTTCCTGACTGAATTTAATATCCCTGATTTTCCAGGTCAATCAACCTGAAAACTTGAAAGGAATCTTCCAGAATTGGTTTGTCTCTTCACCATGACGAGGGCGGAGGTGTACCGAAGTTTGTGACCTCGTTTTCTAGTTACACAATGTGATAGGGGAAGAAAGAGGGGGAGAGGGATAGAGGGGTGGCCGGGAAATGATTGAAATGGACAAATCTGCTAGACATTTTGCAGATGACCCCACTGAAGACACCGAGATAAAGAGTTTATTTACCTCCATCACTAGGTACACATGATGAGGAGTCTCCTAAAATAAACAGACAAAAAAACTTTAGTTTAAAATAACGCAAATTTCATAATCAGTTAACGACAGCCAAAGTGCACACTGCAGGAAAAAATAAATAAATAAATAAAAAAATAAATAAATCGCTTAACGATACAAAATCAAGTCCCGATTACCACAGCAACGGGATCAGTGACCATTAACGATCGCATCAAAGTTCTAGGATTCCGAACGATTAGTTCATGCTAAAAATAAACTCGAGCATCGGCTGCCACTTTCGTTGTTGTTGTAGGCGTGCACGTGCACATCCAATGGTAGATAACATTCACACAAGCATGGACGATAGACATCTGTTCAAAGAAAGATATGTCACATAGACGTGCTCGATTCGAGACGGCACTTCTGTACCTATCTCAAAAGTCGGAACGAGGTCTAAATATGGGACGGGGCACAAGTGCCAAAATTTCGCAACAAAGTGTTTTCAAATTTGCGAAACGTTCAACCAGGAAGAGCTAATGTTGTGTTCAGGTACACACAAACCGTTCGCAAAAAGGGGGTTCGACAAAGCTAGAAAATTCGTACACCCAAGATTTAGCTTTATAAATCCGTTGCAAATCTTGGGTAAATCTTGTACAAATCATGTTAAGTCACGTAAATCTGGCGTAAATCATTTAAATCTTACTTAAATCTTTTGTAAATCTTTAAATCCCAGCAAAACTTCATATAAATCGGTGAAAATCAGCAACGCTTTATGTAAATCTTTAAATCTTCTGTAAATCCGTATAAATCCGCTGGAAGATTTACAAATCTCGTACACTTTTTTTGTCTTTGTCGAACGCCTCGGTTCGCAACCAGTAGATGTGTTAAAGGTACACACATGCATCCATGTTGGCTTTCCTGCATGACTCAGTTTTGCGACATTAGTTCAAACTTATGTAAATGTTGCCACCGCAGTCATTTTCTTTTCTTCTTCTTTAGTACGAAACGATTTTGCGACACTTAGGGCGCGTTTTCGCAACGACTCGCCTTTGCATTCTCGTAGCTAAAATTTAATCGCGATGGCAAAGGTCTCGTTGCCATGGTAATAATGCCGCTTCCTAGACTAGCTAAATCCGACATTGTTCGACCAAATGCTTGCAGTCTTATAATTCGTGACAGTAAGATAAAGAATTCCTCCTGACGAAACAATTTTCCTAATCGCTTCTAAACTCAGTCATTGACTCGTTTCGTTGGAAGCCAGCTAAGCTAAAACCGCCGCCATGTTGGAGTTTCAAATTATTTCTAGCTTCTAGCTGTGAGAATGCAAAGGCGATCCGTTCCGTAAAAACACCCTAACTCTAACCTGTGTAAATGTTGCAAACGCTATTCTCGCTATTCTTGTACAAATCTTGTAAAACTTGTGTAAATCATTCAAATTTTGTACAAAAAGTGTAAATCTCGTAAATCTGGCATAAATCATTTAAATCTTGTATATCTACAAAACTTTACGTTAATCGTTTAGCCCTCCGCAAAACTTCATGTAAATCATTAAATCGTACTTAAACATTTAGTATATCTTTTAAATCCCAGGAAATCTACAAATCTTAACGTAATTCCTCAAATCTGTGTATATCTGCAAAACTTTAAATACCAGCAAATCTGTAAATCTTCGTAAGTCCGTTTGAAGATTTTACAGATTTACAAAGCTTCTTTTTCCTATCCGAAGTCATCTTTTTTTCGGGGTAATTACTTTTTTGTTTCCACCATAGGAAATACATCTGTTGACCCCCTACCCCTTCCAGAAGACGGCCTTGCTACATTCTATTAAACAAAAATAAATGTTGTAACGGTATTTACGTGAGACACATAAAACATCAAGAGAATTAATTAATGTCCTTTCAAGTTAGAACAAAGAAGAGAGATGCAACATTTCGTAGGCAAATTACCAAAGCCCAGACGTTGCACAGACAAAGAAAGGAAAAACCTTTCAAAATTGACACTTATAATCAATGCAAAAAAAAAATTTAAAAACTCCAATCAGGATCCAGCAGTGATGATAGAGAAGTGAAGGCCATTACAACAGGTGTGCTTTCCACGTGCACACCTTTCGAGATGGTGATGTATTCAAGGCAGTCCTATACAAATTGCATAGGACAAAACAAAATTAAAAAATAAAAACGAAAGCAGGGCGAAGTTAAGGCGTATCAGCTGTAGGGCATTTTTAACAAAAACATTATTGGGGGGGGGGGGGGGGTACCATGGTGTGGCTGAAGGAAACGACCAAGGTGAATCGGGGGCCCGGGCAGGTTAAAGCAACTTGTGGGGTACCAAAGTGTCGTCGGGAGAAAGCCTTCGAACAGCGCAGACAAAATAAAAAATCTATAGCTTTTGTTGTCTTGGAGCTGATAATTGCGAACAGGCCGATGTACGAACAGGATCTCTGCACAAGGCTTCAAGGCTATCTTGTTGCTGGAGGTTGCGTATCTGGTCGAACCCCTGGAAAGGGGCCCTTGGCAAAGTCCCCGCCAGGACTCCCTGGGTCCTTCAGCTCCCATGCTCCTTCAGCGGTTATGGAAACTATTCTGGACAATCTTTCGGCCCCTACGATGATCGGAGGTTTCCCGGAGCGAATCCGCGGGTTGGCACCTCCGTTTACCAGATATTTCTTCTTCTCTAAAAAGTCAGGTAATGTTTAAAATTGAGCCGGTTCAAGCCATACAAGCATTGAATTGCTTCGGCTGACTTAAGGCACTAAAGAAATTTATTTTGTATAAAAATAAAAAAATAAATTATTTTTACTCTTTCTTTTTCAACTCTTTAATGTCTACACGAATGTCTACACGAAACTGAAATCCCTGCGTTTGATTCGATCAGTTAAGCAAATCGAACAGGCACTTTGTTTGTTTTACTTGGGGTCCCCACTCAGCGACTTTTCCTCCACGTTTTCAACTTTTTTTTTTTTTAAATTAATTTTGACAAGCCTTATGTCAGCCGACGCAATTAATGATTGTATGTATGACTGAACCGGCTCAATTTTGAACATTACCAGATTGTTTTTAGAGAAGAAAAAATCTGGTGAAGGGAGAAGCCAGCCCGGGAATCCGATCATCGTCGGGGCCGAAAGATTGTCCAGAATTAGCCAGAATACATCCCATAGCCACTAAAGGAGCATGGTAGCCTCTCACGCTACCCTGGCCGGCAGGGCTTGTCCAGAATTAGCCAGAATACATCCCATAGCCACTAAAGGAGCATGGTAGCCTCTCACGCTACCCTGGCCGGCAGCCCTGGCAGGGACTTTGCCAAGGTCCCCTTTCCAGGGATTCGACCAGATCCACAAACCTCCAGCAACTAGGCTGAGCTCTCTCAACGCACTGCCCAATTTGTAGGACGTTTTGTTCGAATGATTACTGCTTGGCATGGCATGTTCTGGGTTCGGGTCCCAAGTCGGGGAAGTAGTCTTTTTTTTTCTTTCTTATAATGGCGTATCTTGTATCCTCACAAGGCCAGTCTTTTAATGCAGACAGTTGCCCTTTACTTTGTAACCTACTGCGACTTTTACTATCATGAAGGAACACGTCACGTTGCAACAAACAGTTTGATTTATGCTTAGCTGTGAAATGCAGTCTCTAACAATCGTAAACTTTTCATTAATTTCAAGATGGAATCTTTTTTTTTTTTCAAGCTTAGACCGATACAAACAAATTACTGATCCGATCCCATACCGATATCTTTCTCCCTTTCTAATCGGTGTACACTAGTTTTGCCGAAGCCCATTCCGCCGGATTTTAACCATTGGCTTAATTTTGGGCAAAGGGGAATTCCAGTTTTGCCGAATACCGTTTCGCAGAATCATTTTTTCTTTCCAAATTGCCTGCCACGCTCGCTGCGGCTGAAAATGCAACATCAGAAAACGCAAATAATCATAAATTCCTTCAAAGTATGAATGCATCTTTAACTTCTCCAATGTTACCTTTTTGACGATTATTCCTTTTTCTCCAAATTTTAAGGAGGGCTTAATTTTCGGACAAACTGGAAAATTTGTCGGCGACACAGCCGAAACAATTAAATGCAAAGAACGCAGCTGTAAACTTATCAGCATTCAAAACAAGCCGACGGCCACATTGAAAAAATATCGCGATTAAAATACCCATACATATCCAATATCGATATTAACACCAACCGATTCCTTCAATTTTTGTTGGACTAAGTCGTAACGAGCCACTAAACAAGTAACCTTTAGCTCGTTGTCACGGGCAACAAAACGTTTTTATATGCAGAGTTGTCTGTGTAACCAAGGAAACGACACTTTTGCCTCGTTTCTAGCTAGCACGGTTTCGGGAATATACAAAAGCATCCTAAAAGGGCACGTTTAATTAAAATCTCCTAGCAACGAGTTATATCTAGAAGTTTCCACGTGGTGATAATTTGAGCTATAGGCTACGGAAGCAATTCAGGTGAAATTCTTCACCTCATTGTCACGGAATGATATAACTGCACACAGTAGAGGGGGGACAAGGGTGGGCAATGTCCCTCAAACATGTTTCGTGCCGTCAAGATACGCTGCCTCCCCCCCCCCAACCACCCCAAGAATTTAAACGTTGGTTTTTGTCCAATAATCTTTGACGTCAAGAAAACGTAGGGTATGCAATTTCACTGTAAACCAGTGATGTGGTCCCCCACATCTCCCTCGTCAAACTGACGATTCCCCCCCCCCCCAAAAAAAAGTTTCTTAAAACCAATTTATGCTCCATCGCTGCGATTTAAGCCAAACTAATCAAATGACTTTTGAACATGTAGGAACCTTTAATTTTTTGTATTTTCGTTACCAGAAGGTACACATAAAAAGGATTAATAAGAACACATCTGTATTTATAAAATCTTACATCGGTTAGCTTCACTGGCTGACTAGACATTACTCACTAATGAGCCGATTCCTTAGAGTGGACGAACCAGCTGCAAATTTGTTAATGGATAATAGAAATATCTTACGTCTGAAGCAAGATTCATCAAAGTTGACTGCTACTGATCACTCATGGTTTAACTTAACAGCTAGGGGGCCTGGGGGAACGCTGTAAGCAATTTTAATGAGATTGAGACAGCTGGAAGACCAAAATTGTCACTTTTTAAAAAGGGAGTACTGGCACCAGGCGGCTGGCTGTACACAAGCCAAAATCGTCTTTATTTTTTCAAAATTGGGATGAGGCTTCGGGTATTGTGAGGGGGGGGGGGGAGAGAGAGACGAGTTCCCCAGTGCCCCAAAGGTGCGACGCCCCAGCATATATGCATATATATATAAACGCAAAATAAAAATTGTTTGGTTTATGGACGAGGTTGCAAATTGAAGAGCCAGTCAACCAGGCATTTTATTTATTTATTTATTTTTTAAATTTAACTAACCACATTTCTCTGACAATAGCGCAAAATGAAAGAGTAGTAGTCAGCCTACAAAAATATAATATTTGGCTAAAACACGTTGTTTATGTCATCTGCTATTCAATGATTTTTAGTTTTAGCCAAATATATTCTAATAGTTTGAGACAGAGGCTTGAAATTAGCACCATTGACAAGCTCGTTTCGAGCCGGTTAAAATGGTGTACTGTAATGCCAAAAAATGGTCAAAATTTTGCAAAAAATATGATTTTTAGAGAGATGACCAAGATTCAGGTGAAAAATGTTGAATCGCGATAATTTAAGGCACCCACACATGCATGTAAAGCAAACAATTAACTTTGCATGGCTTCCTGCTGTAAAGCCTGCAAAGACAAATTTCAAACTAAATAAAATAAAAACGACATTAGTTAGACTAGTTCCTTTTTTTTCTTTCAGAACAAAAAATAAGGTGAAAGTTTATCAGCCAGTAATGCCAGAAAATTACCCATATCACCTAAAATTCCCGCAAATGAATAACAATACAAAATAGAAATCAAAGATGGTTAAAGTTCATAAAGCAATCCAAACCTGGAATATGTAGGAATTCGCATCTAAAGTGTCCGCGGCCCATCTTGAGTTTTCCGCAGAACGAACACAGATAATCGATTGTACGTTTTCAGTAGCAAAGTGCCTTGTTGATATCCAAGATGGTTACAAAAACAAATTTACGAATTTTAGTACCATTTCTTGTAGCCAGATTCCGTTGTCAGTAGTGTGTAACTGATCGTAAAAAAAAAGTGTGTATTATCTTATTTCCGCTTTTAGCAAAAAGTTTTATTATGGCTAGGCATGGCATAGTCAAATAGGGTCATTCTTATTGAACGGATATGCCTTAAAAGCTAACCACTTGGTTTGCCAAGCTGCAAAACTTGAGCCGTTTTCATTATTTTGTGCTTCAAATTATCTACAAGTGTTTAAAAATTCCACGGAAATTAACTCGGTCATAATACCAAATTAACTCACTTTACTGTACTGCATAAATATGTGGTCAGTCCGTGGCATTACACCCGCCCCCCCCCCCCCACTCGACAAACAGTCAACATCAAGTGACCGACAGGTGAGACCACCTTTCTTATGATCATAATCTGCTGCTGCAAACAATCACATCAGAAGACAGAACTAACGAGATAAATTTGAGATTTAACAACCAATTCCTGGAACTGAATCAAATCAACTGTAAGGACATCAGGGTGTCAACAGCAGCGCATCAAGGACATCAATAGCAGAGATTAGACAACAAAATGTCTCGTCTTAAGCCGATCAAAATAAATGCCTTGGTTTTCATAAGTGCACACACCAAAGTCGATGCGGCAAGGTGGCTTTTTATTTGTATTACCTCTCTACTGTGTGCGCGGTGTATCTTGAGTCCTGCAAGTATTTTGTGAGCGGCTACGTCCTCCTGGAAGGTATGGCTTTAATTGATGGGCCGCCATTGTTTTTGTAACCATCTTGGATATCAACAAGGCACTCTGCTACTGAAAACGTACAATCGATTATCTGTGTTCGTTCTGCGGAGAACTCAAGATAGACCCTGATGCACCGCAGAATTTTTTTCGGGGGGAGTGAGGAGGGGGAGAATTATTTCTTTTTCTTTTGTGAAGCTTCCTTACAAATCGCAATAAAATATCATGAAAAACTCGTATTTTGAAACCTGGTTTTTCACAGACAGGAAACGTAACCCACTTTCCAGGGTTTTAATGTGCGAATTATGGATCCAACATCGAATAAATTAGTGCATGCTATAAAAATTAATAATAGCCTAATGATACTTTCAAAATACGGTTCCTAATCGCAGAATCAATTTGCTTCGGTATTTATTATACTGTAAGAAACGTTGCTTTCCTTGCTGTCTTACTAGTCAGTTAAACTAGCCTATAAATAGTCTGCCACTGAAATCAAGATTGTGAACACTTGAAATTCCCAGTATTACCCAAGTTAACAAATACAGGTTATGTTATTGCTAGGAATTAGTTGCCGGAATTTTTGTTGTCTACAAACAGCCCAGTGCTGGAAAACAAACTGCCCACAGAACGGCAGGTTTAAAGCCCAAAGAAAATTGAAAAGAAGGACATTTTCACGATTTGACACGCAGGCAAATTTCTTTTTATTTATGTACGCTACTAAACTATAAAATGGAGTGACATTTTCCCATTTTCGTACAAACATCTTCAAGCGCAGATATCTCTATGAACGTATTCTTTTACCCCTGTAGCAGCTTTTTAACTTATCGTAAAGTGGGGGTTACGGGAACTGGACAGAAAAAAAAGGTGTGTGGAAAAAAAAGTTCGTTTGGGAAAAAGGTCTCAGGAAATGACCGTTATGTAGAGAAAACAAACTGCACAATAAAAAAAAATTGCAAAAAAATTCCTTGCCAGCCCTCAAGTTTTAGACCTCTACACCAATTAGTAAAAAATATTCAACTTTTGACGCCCAGTGCTCTTCATATAGGTTTCAAGTTCCCCAATCCTAAACCAAACGTCCTAGACGCTTTCGATTCGGTATGAACGCAGCTGGAGAAATCCTCTGGGCGTCCCAAAAGCTTCAGACCTATAGGTTTTTTATCCCGTTTTTTTTTTTTTTTTGGTAGGTTAGATCAGTCGCATTGGCTCTAGTTGCACCAGGAAACTTTTTCCCCTTACCGCTTTTTTCCACGGACCTTTCCTTTTTCTAATTTCGTCCCGCTAAAACCCCAAACCGTGGTGATGTAGATGATGAGTGTGGTAAGGCCGTCAGAGATGCAAATCCAGATGTATCTCAGCCGACCTGACCAAGACGTAGGAAATAATAGATTATACTTACATCAGCACACTCTCAGGAATCGCTGCCTGGAACACACGACCTTGGTTAGAAACCCGCTGGCCGCAAGATGCTTCGGAAAAACACGAAAAGTCGTGCCAACTTAATTACCTCAACGTCCTCTACAAAATTAGCACCCCCACGTGTTTTTATTTGTGCAACAATCGCCACGAACCCCTTCAAACCACAATACACCAGCGTTGCGTTTTTTTTTTCTTTTCCTTTTCCCAAATACCTCGCCAGGAAATACCTCCATCAAGGATTCCTCTCCCAACTGTCAGACGACGTGAAGAAAAATAAAAAATAAAAAAGTGTTGTTGTTTTTATTTTGCCTAACGGTGAAGGCATAACCTACCAACTTGTCTGCCAATGCCAAACGCTCACAGGAGGTCAAATGACTCGTTTCTTGATGACGTCCTAACAATCCCATTGGCTCGACCGGAACATTAACTGGCAATCGGCCAAGAAAGGAGCAAGAAACAAGACGTCCCAAATCACAGCCGACTACATTTCCCGCAGGCCTTCGCACACACCAAAAGAGGCAAAACCAAATAACACAGGAACAGTGCCACTACAAGCCGGCTCTTACTTGTTGAAATACGGTGTAATAAACAGCATGAACACGTTAACACAGAGCTCTGACACACAACTGATCAATTCCGTTTTCGAGTATTATTGTACACCATATATAAGAACATCAGGGGCCAAAATTGGTGCTTCCCTGCACAGCTTGTGCAGAGAAGTTGACGTTGTAGTAATATTACTGTAATAATACTGCAGATTGACAGCCGTATTCCAGAAATCGACTCTAGTGTGACGGTGAGAACGAAAATGTAAGGGTAAACATCGAAGATGAGGGTCAACAATTTTTGTACAACCACACAAGCGATTGTTAGTGTCCTTCTGTCTTAAGGGTATTTCTATAGACGAGCTTTGACCCTTATACTCACCCATAGCCCTACTCACACTTGAGTGGATTTTTGGAATACGGCTGTATCCATTTCATTCAACCCCCCCCCCCCCCCCCCCGGCTCTCCTTGAGATTTACATTATTTATTGTATTATTTACAATACCACCTTCCCTGCAGAACACATTCTTTACAACGAAGCTCCAATTGTGTCCTTCGATGTTCTCACGTGGTATTTTATTTTCACAAAACCTACACGAGAATTTACCAACTAATTTTTTGTGTGGTTTCTGCAGCTGCGTTTCTGCATGGCAAAGTATCAAATTTTTTCTTGGGTTTTAAAGAAACCGTCACCAAAGGACCACAATGTGGATTTGATTTTTAACTCTTTCATTCTAGTCAAGCGAGGTGGACGAAATTCGTCATGGCGGCTTGGTCGAGTCGTGGTTTTTCGATCAGCGTCCTTTGAGTAAACCAGTCTTCGAAGCAGACGACGTTTGGTTTTTCGAAGCTAGCAAAGAGGTTTGGTTTGGTTTGGCACAATCTTTACTGAACGTCAGAATACACATTATTAAAACGAAACGATAAATTTTTACGAGATTACCCCACATGAGAGTTCAATTAGTGACGTCATTGCTTCGAAACCAAAACAATGGCTTGCTTTGACGATGCTGGCGTGTAAAACGGTGCTCTCAGTCTGTGACACAATATAACAAACATTGCGGAATTTCAGTTGCATTTGTCGATTGTCTATTTAGGTACCTTAATGCACTTTAAAACAACTTAAACAATTGGAGCGGTTCGGCTTACATTTGATGATAAGCATTCATTTGTTTGTTAGTCCAATTTTGTATAGAGTCATTAGCAAAATCATCAGCCATGCAATGAGACACAAGAATCCGTAAAATGGCGTGAAATGGGAGCGGTGATGTTAGACGCGTTGGGATTTGCTGATAAATCTTGCGCGGTTTCTCGCGCTGCTGCATAGTATTGAGTGAACTGACCCTACCAAACTCCAGGTTCTTGGTCAAGTGGAAGTAGAAGCCGCGCTCTGAATTCTGGGACACACCCGTGCAGGGGCGTTGTGCACCCAAAAAATTGGGGGGGGGGGGG
>JAHWFP010252300.1:55596-71027 GCA_023313725.1 Lithobius niger | reverse complement strand
TGTCCAGTTAGAGGGTCTGGGTGAGTGCTGTAAGCTCCCTCAGAGGGGTCCGGGGCAAGGGCCCTGGAAGCTCAGGTATATTCAGCAATTTTATAAGTTTTAGACAGCTGGAAGACCCAATAGATTACTTTTTAAAATGAAGGGCTGTGGCACCAGACCGCACACAAGCCAAAATCGTCAAAAAGTTGTCTGCCAGACGGCACACTTCGGCAATCCTGGTAGTCAGCTAGTAGCATATTGGCTCCAAACCTCTTCTCCTATGTTCTAACGTACTCGACATCAAAGGCATTGAGTTGTGACCGAAACCTACCACACAGGTTGGCAGCTTGAGTTTTTTTTTTTTTCCCCCCGCCCCCCCCGTTAGTTCGGTGTGTTAGTTCAGTCGCCTTGGCTCGAATTTCACCAGGCACGCAAAGGAGTTTCATCCGGAAACTTCCCCCCTATTTAATCTGACTTTTTCCCCGCTGAAACCGTGTATTCAAATACTTTTAGTCATTTCCGGTATGGTTATTTTATTTTTATGTATTTATTTTTTTCCGGTTAGCTGCAAGTTTCGCTAAACCCAATTGCCAGCTGCCTCAGTTTACACATCACTGCCGCATTCCATGAACTCTCCCTGCGAGCGCTTCATTAAAGAGTCGCCACCCATACGCAAACCAAAAAACAGGCGCCATCTTACATTTCAGAAAGAAAAAAAACCCACACCTTCTATCTTAGTGAGACAGGACAGATAACTGCAAGCTTGACAATACAATCATTTTATTTCGAATATACGCAGTTCCGCACTTTACAAACCCCACACACGCGCGTCTCCGCGTTGCCTCCATGCCACGGCCTGATCGCATAATGTAGTAGGCTAGGTCCAACATAGCCTCGGGCTTCACGCGGCTGGCAGCTGACGCCCGACAACATCCGAGCATCCGCTTTCAGCCACGTGCACCGCGCGGACCACAACACTGAGACAAAACACTTCACGAGGTCAATATGCAAAGTAGCAATCATTAATATGGCAGTTCCACATAGAAAACGGGGAATCGAATTAAAACGAAAGCAAAGTGGCGCGTGGAGAGTTTCCAATTCAGCGATGACAACTGAGTAGCAAGGTTACACAACCTTGAGCGACACGGGCATATTTAGATTTGTTTCCTGCACGTGCCTTCACCGAATTATGTAACCTTTTTTTAACAGCGACCCAAAACGTAAGCGTTCACCTTTAACGGCAACAGGACCGGCCGCATTTTAAAGGTTTAGGGAAGAGTAAATATTTAGCGCTAACGGCTAAAAAATTGTCAGAACTATACATTTGTGTTTATCCCCCACCCCCTCTAGATTCATCATTTAAAAATGTTAATCCCCCCACCCACTTCCCATTCTGCTATTTAGAAGAATAACTTATAAGCCCAGGTGTGACTTTTTCTGCCGCATATAAGTAATTCGTTCTATATATAACACTACCCTACCCCCCCCCCCCCCCCCCCCGGACCCAACTACCTTGGATACATGAAGTTTTCAAGGTAGTGATTGCGGCCCTGTAAATGACTTGACAATTCGCACATAGATACAAGGCCAATCGAGATTACAGAAGTCCCTCGAGCCACTAATGACACGAGGACACAGCTTCAATCTCAGTTGGCCTTAAATAGACACGCCAGGTTCAACAGACAGCGACTAGGGGGCGCCACGGGTTTTACTAGTGATAGTCTAATCAGTCCGTGTCTTCGGGAAAAATTACTTGGCACATCTGGGCTATTATTGTAGCCTTTCTAAGTACCTGTCCTTAGTGAATAGCCTACCTAACCCCCCCCCCCCTTCAAAAAAAAAAAAAGACTAATTACGTGTGGTCCTATCCTTGAGAAAAAAAAAGTTTTGTTGGTATTTTTACTTTTTTCGTATTGTTGTTATTACAGGTTAGGGGTCGGTTGCCTTGGCTCGAATTTCACCAGGCAGATAAAAGAAGTTTCAACAGTAAACGAATTTTTCTTCGCTTTTTTTTTTTTTTTTTTATACTTCGGCATTGTTTTCCAGGCTTTTTTCCCTCTGGCATTTTGTCGTCCATTCGGTCTTATCTACTAATAAGTTAACTACTGCCACAAAAGCAGGCGTGTACGCAAAACTAACCCAGATGTTAATCTGAATCGGCAACCGAGAGGTGATAGATTGAATTTTCACCCATTCAAAACTTACAGACGACTTAAAGTGTACGAAAATACCGTGGCGCCATCTAGCGGCAGTGATATTGTTAACCTTTACAACTTGCTCCCAGGTTTGTTTGTTTGCAAAAGAAATGGCGTGTGGATTCTTTCGCTTGATGCAAGCAAGTGCTAGATAGTGCTAGATGTTGCCAGATTCTGATAGTGCCACTTTGAAGGGCAGCTATTATTACAGAAGTAGTTCAACTTTCAAACTCGTACTCAACAGCGCTTTTCAAACTGAGATAATTAGACAACAGTCAGTTTCCAAATTTACTAACGTTAACTTTAACTTGTATTAACTGTCAAATCGCCCAAGGCTGGGCGTTTCTTGACAGGAGGCAACAGTAAATAAAACAAAAAAAGCAACAAATTTAGAAGGAAATCTATAAATAAAAGAACAGTACAGAATAAATCAGAACAATTCTAGTGCGCCAACCAAAACGCCAACTTCATGAAGAAAAAAAAACCCTTAAGAAAAAAATATTTTCGACTAGCCTACCACATCTCACTATCTCCTAACACATTATTTCATCGAATTCACACAATAGAGCCTGAGGGAGAGTAGATAATCATATACCGATAATATCTATCGTAACTGGATTTTGAAATTGAAGTAGGTATTGACAGTACTGTAAGGGCAATAACCTGCGTTGTGATGGGGGGGGGGGGGCGCGCGGGGCGGGTGGGGGGATCGAGCGGGCAGACATCACATGTGCACGGGATCCCATCGGTCCGTAAGGGTTACCAAAGGCCAAAACTTGTCAATACTGAGTCCGATCATTAACTTAGTAAACTATCTACGTATGTTTGAAATAATCATACATTTTGTATTTAACGCAACTTTTGCGCTTCGAGCAAAATTGTTGCAAAATATCGGGCCGGGGACTCATTTTTTTTAACGCCACTATAGCTAGAGGGTATTACAACCCAGATGCCAGGAAGGTTTTTCTTTAATCTCCTCCCACATTGTAGTTGTTCACGAAACCGTCAATGTCAAACGCTAAATTTAGGCTAACCACCCCAAGAAAAGAAAAAGAAAAGAGTTACTTTGGGACCGTAACCCCTCCGTTTCCCTTTTCATTCGTAAGGGAACGTTCAAGCATTGAGTCATCAAAAAATTGGCCATTTTCAACACCCTCTGCTCAAACCCCCCCCCCCCCCCCCACGTAGGGGTTTTTCCCTGTATATCCAGTTTTCTGGGGGACTTTTTTTGCGTATTTCCACCATTTAAAATTTTGTTTTACTGGGGTAGCGGTGCTTAAGTCATCAACTGGGCACCCCCCCCCCCCCGTCAGCAATCGTAACTAGCAATAGGTTAACCCCTCCACCCTTCTTGATGACGTAATACTTGAACGGTCCCCAACAAAAGGGGGTTTGCGATGTCATCCAGGGGCGGATTGCAAAAATCATGACAAACTACGACAGGGAGAGGGTTAAAAAAAAGGGCAAAATTATGACGTCACTTGTGAACGACCCCTTGCTACGATTTGCCAACACTCACACCGATTCCAAGTACAAAGGACAAAACGAAGCGCAACAAAAACATTGCTTACGTCACGTGTCAATGCCTCCTAAAATCAGTCAACGTTTTACTTCTAAACCCTAACCAGATTAAGACACTTTCAGTTTCAGGCTGCACGCAATTTTTAATCAGTTGTACGATAAAACCAGACAAGGGTTGCGTTGCGTAGCTCGATCGCACGTGCAAGCAAACACCAGACACGCGCAAACAAAGGAGGAAAGTTCACATTTAATGACCACCGTTTTTACGCACTCAACTATGACGACGGGAGATTTAGCCTTACGCCATTAATCCTCCGTTGAAACGAAAAACAAAAAAAGGGCATTGTCAAGATCATCCTTAAAAACTAGGGTGAATAGTGCACAAAAACTTTTTTTTTTTAACATATTTTTTAGCGACGTGCGGCGCGAAGCAGGTCACGGGAGCTTCTCAGCCTCTGCTACTGTATGTCTGTCAGTCTCTACAAACGATAACCTTTGAACTAATTGTCCGCAGCAGCGTAAATAAATATCTTTTTCTTGAAGGTTGGCAAAATCAGGGTTCGTTCGCACAAAATCGCACACAAAAAAATTCCAGCACTTTTAAGAACTTTTCCGAAACCAAGAATTTATAAGTTTGGGTTGGAGAATTTGTCACTCTAAAAATTCCCTATTGTAACGTGTTACATTCATTCCTATTAGTTCCATCTTGTTATTTTTGCTCATTTTTCAGCCAAAATCTAAAACAAACTAAATTACAACTAAGCTAACTGAATAATAATTAAATACAAGCTATAGTTTTGTTTAATTTAGTTTAATTTTAGGCTGAAGGCATGAGTACAAATTCCCACATACAACTCATGGCATCCTCTAGCGGAACTAATGGGAATGAAAAATAGGAATAAGACGTTTCAGAAGAGGTCTCAGTCACAAATTCTCCTTCCCAACCCTATAAATTCTTGTCAAAACTAATACAATTTTTCAAGGACTTAAGTACAATTTTTTAAGGACTTTAATATAATGTTTCAAGGACTTTTTTAATTTATGCAAGTTAATATTGTTTTTTTTTTTGTTGGATGGAGGTCTCATGGATTATTGGATCAAACACGCCATTTGCACTTCAAATAAATACCTTTATTTGGGCCCAGGCCAACATTCAAGTTAGCCCACGTTTTACCCAAAGTAAAACATTTGCAATTCCACAACCGCTAACAATCCCACAACAATATGCTACCCCTCGCTACGCACCTGCCACAGCATTCTTTATTTAGAATTAATTTCTTTGACCGTTAAAAGTCAGCCGAAGCAATTTAATGCTTGTGTAGCTAAACCGGCTCAATTTTGAACACTACCACACTTTTTTGACAGGAAAAATATCTGGTAAATGGAAGAGCCAACTTCGAGATTTGGAACCGAGAAATCGAAAGATTGTCCAGAATTTGCAAGAATAGTTCCCATAGCTGCTGAAGGAGCATCGTAGCCTCTCACGCTGTCCGAATATCATAATATTTCCAAGGCTTTTTAAGGTTGTTAAGGCTTGTTTTTCTAAGGCTTCTTGCAGTTGATTCATTCGTTAGGGCTTCTGTTAACTCCGTGTCCAAAATTAGGGCGGATAATTTGATTGTTTTACTTGAGTTTGAACATTGTCTTTTTTTTTTTCACTCCACCGCTTGTATTTTTCACGTTGTTTTATCGCATTTTTCCTTTTTTCCCCCTACAATTAGCAAATCTTCAGTTTTCACATTTTTTCCTCACCACAGACAGCACCCCTGGAGAGTTACAACTAGGCTTTAAACCTGAACATAGGTTCGACATTTCTTCTTCAACTTGTGCTTCATTTTACGCATGAATAAATACGTAACGGATCGAAACTTCTTGCTTCATCCATCTTTCTTTTCGACTAAACTTCGCTCGTTACGAACCAACCTTCGAGTAACGCGGAAAAAGGATGACTAATTAGGTTCGTGACATTTCCTTATCGTAACCATGCTCTTTCTACTTCATTCTCGTCAACTTCAACGTTGCGATTCAAACAATAATCATTATCTATAGAAATTAACCAGAAATTAATGTACAATTATAAAAAGTGAAAAAAACATCAAACGTCACCAAAAAGTATGCGCGCCAGTGAAAGCACATTCATGGTCTACAGCCGTAGATAACTTGATCTATTTGACTAAGATACCTGGGGACCCTCTCAACTGGATGGAAGACCGGCAAATATACGTTTTTACCGATCCGATCCATGGTAAACAGATCCAATAACGATATTAAACATAAGATGAATTTTAATTTCTACATAAATGCAACTACGTTTCTGGTTTTATAAGAGTTATAACTGCCAAGATTATCCTAAAAAATAAAAACAGGGATACATTTTGCTTGTAAGCAGCGTCGGCAATGGTTTAAATCAATAAGAGTTAATCAGCGATTAAATCATCAATAAACATCATTGATTTAAATCAATTTAAAAATTAAAAATGAAATTGATGCAGAACTAAGTTGGAACTGGAATACTAGCTTAAAGAGAAACTATAACTGACCTCAAAATCGAAATTGAAACAAGAGGGGGGGGGGGGGGGTCCCTGCATTTGAAGGAGTTAATTCAATCAGGCCATCATTAATTTAAATCATTAAACAAATTAAAAATTAAATTGATGTAGAACTATATACGTTGGAATTGAATAAAAGACGATTATTCTTGAAATTTGAAGACATTTTGAATGTGAAAGTCTACTAAGTTCCCACATTATAATGCGTTGAGCTACGTTGAGTAATAGCCTACTGCATCGTCATTTACTTGGGTATGAAACAATAGCCTACTTAGCCTTCATAATTACTCGTTTCATTTTGACGCGCTCCCATCCGCTGTGGGACATAATTACTGTTGAAGCTTCTTGAATACGCAACTATTAGCCTGCTACTACTAAAATAATTAGTTGCACCTGTCAAAATTTTTTATTTTTTTTTTTGGTATATGCCGTGTCCCATATCGTTTAAATAAAGGTTAAAAAAAACCTTGATTTAATTTTAAAAGATAGATCTTTTTAATTATTTTGCAAAAAAAAACACGACGATTTTTCTAACCCTGTTTGTAAGCTTATGACCATATTCCTCATTCGGTTAAAAAAATTAGACAAACGGTGTTTCGTTTTTTGGGGTACGAATATCGGTAACGGCACAGTACGATACCGATATGGCAAAAACACCAATATCGGACTAAACCCTAAAGACCGGAATGGAAAAGGGGAGGGAGGGGGGGATAGCACTAGTCCCGGGATTCGCGACCCTTGCGGTAAATTGGTCATCTAGACGTGATTACCAAAAAAAACGCCAAATCAGTGGTGGGGGAACCAGGAAATTTGGTTGCCCTTCTCCCCCCACACAAAAAAAAGGCTCTTCGACTCTCATTGGGGTGGGAACGTATCCCAGTTTACAACCGTAGGTGGGCTAGCTATAAGTTAATGCAATTTTATATACCTTCCTTTCAAGAGACCACAGTTCAATGACAATTATTTCATCAAAACAGGACGCCTACAAGAACGGGAGACAACGCACGCACCCTGGTGGCAGAAATTTGAAGCCAAAGAAGGAAGTAGTACTACTGTGTAAAATGCTCTATGCGTTAGAATTAGTATCGTTCTATTTGCTAATGGCGTTGCAAATGGCCGAGATTCAATATCTGCACATGTTCAAGACCCAAAACCCTCCTACGAGTCAGAGGTGTGCGCTGTAAAACATTGTCCAGCGGTGGCACTGATCAGTTTTTTTTTCACGGCAACACAAGTCAATGCACCAATATTCGGAAGGCATTGGCAACTTTCAACAAGTTTGGACAGCAGCGAACAATGGCAGAATGAATTATCGGCGGTAACAGCGATGCGGCGCGGAAGTAAACTGTCCATTTACGGGGCACACCTATGCTTTAAGTGACCGAAACGGGCTTTTTAAAGCCTCTTCGTCGGGTATTATTAGTTAACAACCCTGACCTGTTCAATAACAAATCATTATTTCATCAAAGGAGGAAATAAGGAGCACGGACAATGCGCCCTGGCTTTCGAGCGTAACATAATAACTGCACACTTGGCTTGCCGTCACCTCAAGTATATCAGCCCACTAACACAAAGAAAATCTGTGCCTGCTTTGAATGTAATATCTACCTTGCCAACACATATGATATGTGGCAGACAACCTAACCTATTTTGCGTCTTTCCCAACTGTACAGTAGCCCTTGGGTTAGGTCATTACATGTCAAATTTAAATACTGAGGAAATATCGATGACGTCACCATTTTAAAGCCAAAACATAATTATTGACCTATGGTAGTACCACACCCCGGCAACACTAGGGTCCTGCAAAGTTATTTAAAATTTTAAAACGCACCTTTAGTAGTAGCATGCACACCCATGCCACCGAGTTCTTTGTAAATAAAAACGCAAGAACCAACTGAAGACAAAACATTCAAGCTGCCTGTGATAATTACGTCAAAATGTATGTAAAACATTTGAAAATTACTTTCACTAAACCACAAAGTGTTTAGATGATTTTGAAAGAACTGTCACAGTCAACTGAAATGCTTTTCTTGTTTGTTTTAGTTAATTTAGAAGTCTGCTTAATGTTGTTATCACATTACAGTTCATTTTAAAGTAACTGTCAGTTAGCTTGAACGTTTTTGTCATGCTGTTTTACTTCATTTTGAAGTTACTGACAGCTTGAATGGTTGCATAGTTAAGTTTTAAGCAACTATCAGTCAGCTTGAATTTTTTTTGGAGCTTGATTTGCCCAATCAAGCTCCTATACGCTAGCAAGCGCGGTCGGCATGGTACGACTCCTTCTCATCACCCGAAGACCGCTTTTCCTCAATATATTAGGCTGCGCATGCGCCGACTCTGACGTCATGTATTTGTGATCGCTGAAATCAACATGGCTGTCGTTCTCGATCCGACGAATCGACGCAACTATAACGTAACTCTGGACTAACAAACTAGTGAATACTTATTATGAAACGTAAGTGGGACTGTTCTGAACGTAAAAATTGTATTCGAGTGCATTATGCTATAATCGGCAATGTGGAATTTACGTTAGGCTAGATAGCCACTGCAAAGAACAATTGCGGCCGTCTGTGCAAGGCCAGCTGAGATAATAGCTCCTTCCTGGCTCAACTCTTATTTCAGCTTGCCTTGCCTATGTGCGACCTCCCGGCGTCATCGCTGGTTAGCTTTTATGGCACGCAGCCGGCAATAATTCTGCCTATGTTTTTAACAATTCCAGCACGAAGTGTAGTTAAAAATTTGAAATAAAAATAATAACTACCCATCAGAGGCCACAGCCGTAAGTTACATTTATTTTTAAATTCCTTAACATTGTGATCATTCTGGCTACCACAGGGGCTCGTCACAAAATATGTGTAGAACAGCGTTTTGTGTGGTTGCTATAGTTGTGTTTTTTTTTCGCGTCCCGCCAAGTAAAACTAGGGTGCCGGTAACAGACACTGCGTCTGCAAACCGTTACTTAAACCCAAAAACTTTAACATAAATAAGTCTAAACTAATTACCCTTCCTCCCGCCATACAAAAAAATCTTAATTTTTTTTCTTTGCAATCCATTGAACATTCGAGCCTTAGCTTGGAAATTTTTAACAACAATATGTGCTATCACATATGCCACACAAAATCAAGCTCCATAGATCACAGTTGTGTTCTTGTTATCTTCTTGTTGTAGTTCACTTTTACGTAACTGTCGGTCAGCTTGAATATTTAAGCTTGTTTCAGCTTGAATGTTTTTATCTTGTTGTTTCAGCTTGAATGTTTCAGCTTGAATGTTTTTGTCTTGAAGTTCATTTCAAGAAATGTCGGTCAGCTTGAATTTTTACATCTTGTTGTTTCAGCTTGAATGTTTTATCTTGTTATAGTTCATTTTGAAATAACTAGCTGCTTGAATGTACCTTGTTATTTTAGTTCATTTTCAAGTAACTGTCAAGTCAGCTTGAATGTTTTTATCTTGTTGTTTCAGCTTGAATGTTTTATCTTGTTATAGTTCATTTCGAAGTAATGACAGTCAGCTTAAATGTTTGTATTTTCTTGCTGTAGTTTATTTTGAAGTAACTATCAGTCAGCTTGATGATTATATAGCTTGATGTTTCAGCTTGAATGCTTTTATCTTATTATAGTTCATTCTGAAGTAATGTCAGTAACCTTGAATATTTATATCTTATGTTCATTTTGAATTAACTGTCAGTCAGTTTGAATTATTTTATCTTGTTATAACGATAACAGTCCATCAGCTTGAATGTTTGTATCTAGTTAGAGTTCATTTTTTAGTAATTGTCAGTGTCAGCTCGAATGTTTTTATCTTATTCTAATTAGTTTTGTAAAAATGAATTAAAACAATATACTAATACTCAAGCCACGGTCAGCTTGAATGTTTGTATCTCGTGTTTTAATTAATTTTGAAGTAACTGTCCCAGTCAGCAGGACTGTTTTTATTTTGTCTTATTTTAGTTCATTTTTAAGTAACTGACAGTCAGCTTGAAGGCTTTTATTGTAGTTTGGTGCGTATTAGCTTGTTTTTCAGGGAAAGCAGCCATAACGACGTTCCATGTCCCATTTATTTTGTTTATTATACGCCTATGATGATTATATATTCGACTCGTCATTACACTACAAAGTTTAGATGCAAGAAACTAGTTTTAAAAAAAAACAGCAACGTGTAGGCGTAAACAGATTACACAACTGAAACCGAAATTTAACGTTTAAGTCTATGTTCTGTGACACAGGATCGCCGTGAATAAAAAAATAATAATAATAAAAAGTAAAAACGTTACCTTCCTTCACCTTATCACCTTTTTTGAACATTAAAAAAGAAAAAGAAAGTAGCCGAACTTGACCTACTTCCAACAAGACCTTATTTTTTTCTTCACATTTTCACTTAAGCCGTAACAAGCCAGCGGTAAACAAAGGCGAGGACAACAAAACAAAGAAGAAACGAAGACAGCGACAACACGTGTTTGCTTCGATTTGCTTGGGAAATTTTCAGATTTTAGAATTGAAAAATATAACTTATAACTAAAATAAGCCTAAGAAAATGGGTTGGCTATGTTTAGGAGAGGACGTGACAGATGGAACTACCTATACATGAGCAAGTTAGCTTAGGGACAGAATGGCTAATAACAGCACCAGGGGTTCTAATGGTGATTTTCCCATCACTTAGGGCTCTTGGAAAAAGCCACAGGGCCTCCTTATCTTTCACGTGCCGCATGGATACAGAGCACTTTACGTAAAATGAAAGGGGCAAAACCAGCCAGAAGTCATTATTGTAGAATAAGCTGGGTTTTTTTTTTTTGTATAATCACTGGAACTAGCACTGAAACTTGTCTCGCGTTCGAAGTCATTATTTGTATCGCTACGTTGTCCAGAACGATCTGAGAAGTTTTCCAGCTTTTGCTATCCAGGTCTAACTTCCTGTAATGGCTGGAGCTTTTTCCTCGATGATAAAACGCTTCTCAGATCCCTCTGAACAACACAGTGGTACAAATAATGAATTCGAACATGAGACAATTGATGAATAAAGACATTCAGCGCGAGTTACAGTGATTATAACAGCGCATAAGCGTAAAATATATTAACGTTCAATACAGGTACCGGCACGGATTGTTCTACGATAAGACTTCTGGCTGTTTTCATCCCTTTCATTACATGTATAGTACTCTGTATCCATGAGGAGTGCGTGTGACGACGAATCCCTGTGGAAAAAACTACTTCGTATTCTGGGCCCAGTTAGTCTTTCTAGGTATCCAAAGTTTGCATTCCAAGTTATGTTCTTAATGCAAACTGTAGGCTTGTATGAATCTGGGGGATAAAGCCGGGTAAAAGCCAGAAAAAAGTAGCCAAAAGAAAAAAGCAGCAGAAAAAATAAGTTTCCTGGTGAAACTTGCTTTGCCTGCCTGGTGAAATTCAAGCCAATGCAACTGACCTAATCTAACCTATAACAACAACACGGAAAATAGAATAAAGAAACGAAACAATTCAGCTTTATTTATTTGACATTTTTTTCCGTGTTTTTTTCTTCCTGCGCATGGACAAATGCAGGCCTAATTCCACGAGCACCACCCATTAGGCCTAATTGCTTGAGCACCACCCATTAGGCCTAGGGTTACATATACCTTTCTGTGGTAACTGATTATCAGTTTGCTGCTAATTTTCCACAGTTGTAGCAGGTAGTTTACTAGTTTACCAGTAAATTTGCATGAATCCATCAATCCACATCCTCAGATGGTTCATAACTCTGGCCCAAACCACGTCACCAATTCTGTGGCGTTTTGACAAAAGGGCATAAGTCCATTTTTGGAACAGAAGGAGTTATGTTGGACTGAGCTCCGTTTGTCAAATTAGATTGACTGCTTGTGGACTTACCTCCAACGGACATATACAAAATAAGCTAGAAAACGCTAGGGTGGACTAACCTCTCTTTGTCAAAGCAAAGATAATGTATAGACAAGTCATTTTTGGACTAACCTCAACAATGTCAAAACTGGACTTATGCCCTTTTATCAAAACGCCACAGAATTTATAGGAAAACTACCGTTTGCCTTTTTCAAGTGCAAGCGCGAGCATTGATACCGCGTTAACTGACAATAATTTTCTGGGAAATTCAATCATGTGCATGCTGTACGAGCCCAGCTAGTATCTAAATTATTAATACCGCAAGATCTGAGACAGCAAGGCCACATGAGAAACAGCTCGCAACTAGCTCTTCTGCAATCGAGATAACTGAAGCTACTGATGGGTGCATGCTGTTCATACACTGTGAAAACGATGTGTACTGACAGTACACATATATGTGTACCTTCTCAGCCTCCACATGAACTGTGCACTGAGAGTGCACAATTTGTGTACTGGTAGTACACAAGCTGTGACGAGAATGTGTACTGTCACTGCACAGACTGTGTACTGCCAGTACACAACTCACGTGGAGGCTGAGAAGGTACACATTCTTGTGTACAGTCAGTATACATTGTCTTCCGAGTGTAGGCAGGTTGCCTTGAAGGGTTAGAGGGGTTACCATCCTAAGGCATGTTACCAACTAGTTATTACCTAATTTCTTTCAAATCGGTTCATGCAATGCCAAATTACAGAATTTCGTTCAAATCGGTTCACACTACGCCAAATTAACAAGCAAAAAACAGACAGAATTAACTTTTTGGGAGCCACTTTTTATCATTTGGCATAAAGTCATGCATATACAACATCATCAGAACTAGTTGAAATTACCTTTGGCCCTAACCCACTCCCCCAAAGAAAAGGTCTTTCACCACAAAGCAAAGTACATACGTCGCTGAGCCCAAAATAATAATTTTTTCGCATAGGGATAATGCATTTCGTTGTAAAACACTTTAGTTTGTTCCACATTGTGTTTGCACGAAACTCACTGTAAGATACCACGTTTCCTTGTACTATACCGAGTGCAAAAACTAGTGGATATCACACTTGTACACTCTACGTAGTATCTGTTAGATTCTACGAGTGGGATATTTACATGTTTTTTGCACTCTTAGTTGAAGGAAACGTAGCGTCATACAGTCAGTTTCCTGCAAAAGCCATAGACAGATGGGCTGAGTAAAATTCCAAATCGCCGATCTAAATCGGGACCTCGTTAGGTTCACTCACTAAGTCGAAAACCCTTTTTTAAAATTAATATAGGCCCATTACAAGGTCCGTACTAAACTGACAAAACCAATTTCGATGCTTTTCCAAGGCTCTTTGAACAGTAGACTCAAAATTATCTTCCCTGTAGCAGAATCAGAGCGACGCGCGACGCTACGTCGCAGTACGGCTGGCAGTGTTGCAGTACGATTTATCCTGCACTTTTTTCTTTCATAGTCTTCTTTTTGGAATTAATTTTGCCAAAAAATGACCGATTTTGACGTTCAAGTACACCCTTTTTTCAAGAGCTTTTGAATGGTGCTATTGTCATAACGATAGGTTTGGTCGTTCTCAAGTTGTTTAGCAAAAACAACCAACAATGGTCTAAGAAAAAAGTTCTCGCAAGAATCTTGTTAATGAACCCAAACTGGCTTAACTTAAAAATTTGCACAATGCAAAATTCCATCTTCACAACCTTCCTGCCACCCGCAGACACCTCCCTCTTCCCGCAGACAGTTTTTAGTTTGCAAAAAGCTTGTCGCAGACCGGCTGAAAATATTCTACTTCTGGTTATCTTTTAAGTTTTAGCAGTTTGTCTAATGTAGGCACCATTGTGCTCTCAGTTTGCAGCAGGAAGCTAAACCGTCCTAGTAATAGCGAACGTTATGTCCTCCTTCCCCCAACAGAGGAATATAGAAACTAATCGTCACTGGAACTGTATTTGCTCAGCTGCCCCTTCTGGCAAAAATTGATTGCACTGCACGGCATTTCTCTTTCTGCCTCCAGTTCAATCAGAGGGGAGAATCGTTCACACACCGAATGGATTGGGCTGAAATTATTTCTGTTAATTAACTTAATTTTACACTTAGGTTGATATTACTGTTACGGCATTAATCTCATCCCAAAACCAAGTACACTCACACAGTTCAAGGCCATTTCAAGCCATGGATTTTCAGTTTTCAAATTTAAGGCATTTTAAGAAATTCAAGGCCATATACGAACCCTGTGCTTATACAATTTTCTCATCTGTTGCTTGTGTAATGGAAGTAGCGGTAGATAACAGGATAAGTACTGTTCAGTTACAGGGTAAGAGATCCCCTCCTGAAAAAATCCTGCTTCCCCCCCCCCCCCAAAAAAAGAAAAAAATTCCTGCACACCGAAAAGCTTCCTACATTTGGAAAAATGTATACCTCTGATCTAAAAATATGATGGTGTGACAGAAATAAATAGTGAGGACTCCCCTTGAAAACTGGGTCAGCAAAATATATTTTTTTTTAAATTCTCATCTTCTAGAGAAGAAGCCATTTTTAAACTTTTTTTCTTCTTTTGCCCCACCGCTGTATCTCCTTACGACCCACCTACCATACACACTGTAAAACACATTCAACCTTAAGAACTGGTTGCTGACATCCGCTCAGCGCAATACTAATATTTACCAAACCCCTTGACAACAACTTTTTAATATGGCATTTCACACTCTAAGGTCTTCAAACTCGACCTCATCTGGTATCATCATAGGTTAAGGCCCGATACAGCACAACCACCACAGTACATACAAAAAAAAAAAGAAATACGGTAGTACCTTACAATCCAGAAGGGCAACGACATTTTCATGGTGCAGCTCGGTCAGCTCCTGAAAGAGAAAATTACAAATCCATTGGCTGTTTGCAAAGCTGTTAGGTTGCTAAGGAAAAACGATAGGCAACCTCTCTGCCATTATTAGCAAGCTGTCTCCGTTATCTATATCCTTACAGCTGTTACCAAGTAAAGGTGCCGGACGTATTTATGAAATAATACAAGCAAGCCGAACCTAATAAATAGCATTTAACAGCCCGACATTACCGTAAATCGTCTATTAACAGCTCTGGCAAAGCTACGGCCCAACCCCCAAAAATGCTGTAAGTTCAAAATCGTTAAATTACCTACTTAAAGACTAGGTAACTGGGTGATGTCACGATTTCTGACCTTGAATACCATGAATGTATGAAGCTATTTAGTCAATTTCCAGCAGACAAATTACCGTATAAAATGCTTCCAAGTTCAGAAATCGTGAAATTACCTATAGTTGAAGACAAGGTAACGGGATTATTTCACGATTT
>JAHWFP010252300.1:15605-39513 GCA_023313725.1 Lithobius niger | reverse complement strand
CCCCCCCCCCCCCCCCCGGCACGATTCTTCCCAATTCAGGGTTTTTACATAATTTTTCTTTCTTATACTTTAGTAGGATCCCCGATCTTGATTTAGCCCACTTCCCGACCTTTGACATTACAATTTTGCGTCCATAATATTTAGCCATGTAACTGAAAGAAAACTTTTAAATGTAGTTTGAGCTACTAGGATTTCACCAACTTTCAGCTACAATTCATTTGTGCATGATACGACCTTTCCTGTTTTTTTTCCCGAACCAATTTTTCATACTCGTACGTTTCCCGAACCTTCTTTAAACCAGTTTTTTTGTATTCATCCACTTTAGTCAAGCCTGTTTTTCATATACTTTGACTTTTCCCGAACCAGTTTTTCACATTCCCAAACTTTTTCCGAACCTTCTTTACCAGTTTTTCATATTCATCGCCTTTTACCAAACCTTTCTTTGCCCGTTTTTCATATTCAACTTTTCACGAACCCTTCTTTACCTGTTTTTCATATTCATCGACTTTTCCCAAACCTTTCTTTGCCCGTTTTTCATATTCCTTCAGTTTCTCCTAACCCTTCTAGCCTTTTTTTTACATTCCTTGACTTTTCCCGAACCTTTCCCTGCCAGTTTTTCACATTCTTTGACATTTCCCGAACTTTTCTTTACCAGATTTTCACGTTCCTTGACTTTTCCCGAACTTATCCATGCTATTTTATCATAATCCTTGACATTTCCCGAACCTGTCTTTACCGTTTTGCATATTCCTTGAACTTTACCCGAACCTTTACCAGTTTTCATATTCCTTAGCTTTTCCCGAACTTTTTTAAAAGTTTTTCGTATCCCTTCACTTTTCCCCAACCTTTTTAGCCTTTTTTATATTCCTTGACATATTCCTAGGTTTTCTTTACCGTTTTTCATGTTCTTTCACTTTTTCCGAACCTTTCTTTAGCTACTAGTACTACTGTAGTTTTTTTTCATTTTCCTTGACTTTTCCCAAACCTTTCTTGACCAGTTTTTCGTATTCCTCGCCTTTTCTCAAACCTTTTTTTTACCCGTTTATCATAGCCAATAGGACTAGTACTCCTCGACTTTCTACGAATCTTTCTTAACAATTACATACTTGACATTTCCTGAACCTCTCTTTGCATATTCCTTGACTTTTCACGAGCCTTTTCTTGACCCGTTTTTTATATTCCTCAGACTTTTTCCGAACCGTTCTTTCCACGTTTTTCGCATTCCTTGACTTTCCCCGAACCTTTGAGTTTCTTACCCAAAACTCATAATCCCCTATTTACCTGCTGGGTTTTATTTTCCCTGACTTTTTTCAAAATTTTTGTTTTTATATTCTTTAACTTTTCCAGACTTTTCTCCCATCAGCTTTTCATTTTCTCTAACTTTTCCCCCTTTTTTCCATTCCCATTCCCCCTTTTTTCCAGTTTTTGTTCCAAGATTTGTAAAAAATCATGCCATTGTTAGGCTATCCGTAATTTTACTAAAAAAAAATGTGCACTCACCACAATGCATTTGCACTTTTCTTAACTTTGATGAAACTATTAAGAGGTCAAACAACATGAAGGGTCATTCACTTTACACAAAGGTCGTGAGGTAACACTTCTAGCCACGAGTCACAAATTTCAAGTAATCCTGGCTTATTGACAGAGACCGAATATATTATTAATATTCTGGGAGGCATAGTCTCAAAATCTCCCAACACTCTGTTACCCCTTCATTACACTTGGTCGTGCACGCTTGGCTTTGGCTCGAGGTAACTGAAGTCAGGTCAGCCCGGCTATGTAATTCTGGGCCATTAAGAAATAACCTTTTCGAGTCGGCACAAAATTCGAGTCACAATGGCATGCTTGAAAAAAGAATTTTACAGTAACTTCCGACAGCGGTGAGGCATAATTTCCCAGAAATTAATTTGGCAATGAACTTGGCTGTAAGCCAAACCCAGTTCTAATATTACTGTGCTTGTAGAAAGGACATAAAAAAGTTTTTACAATAGCCTATTCATTCGTAATAGCCTATTCATTCACAGTTAGCGTTTAAAATATTTAAAGAAACTTGAAATTTTTTTCATGTTCTTTGTTGTTTTCGTTCTTTCGTTGCATTAATAGGCATCCCTGGCAAATAGCTCGATATATCACCACAAAATTCATTTCACAAAATCATTTCACTGGCAAAATTGGGTGCAAGTCAGCCAATTTCTCGTGTAGAGTACACCCGCTCCGACCAACCCTCTCGAATGTGAAGCCAATAGCAGTCGCCACTTGGTCAGTAAACCTTACAAAGCACTCGCCATTTCACAACTTCTACTCGCCACATACCAATGACATCTTGCATGATGCATGGTTTTTAATTCATGCATTTACGAAACTGTAAAATTCTCTTTAAGCCCAGTAGTAATGAAGATAAAGCAGTTACGTAGCCCTTATAAATCTGAGGATAACGCCGCAAACCGTTCGTCTCTAACTTGTACGGTTCCTGAGCTATCGCTCTCTGAGTGTCATTCTCTATTGCTAGTCGCCATTTTGGTGAGTAAGGCTAAATTTCAGGTCGCCAACTATTGATTTCCATTCGCCAAATGGCGAGTGGCGACCGACATTGGAGAGGGTTGCCTCCGACATTTAGTCTTACCGACATCCCTGACAGGGTTGGCTGGTTTTTGCCACCAAGTGGTTAAAACCAGTACCATGGTTTTTACCGTCCTGGCAAAAACTGTTTTTGCCATATTTTGCCCCTTTCACCAAAAATAGGGCAAAAATCTCTCCCTGAAGTCCAATAAAAAAAAAAAGCGAGCCCTACAATATTCAAATATTGGCAAATTATAAAAGCTCCCCTTGAAAACGTCACATCGTTTACTTTGAAAATTGATATTCACTTCTTATTTACCTTTCTTATGCTTATGTTCACCGTAAAGATATTCTCCTCAGAATATCTATCCAACTGACTGTCGAAAATTTGCATAGATACTGCGAGAAGCAAATGTTTACTATGAAAATAAGCGTACGAAGCGGCAAGCTAGTTTTTGCCAGTTTTAGCTAGTAATAACTGGTAAAAGCCATGTTTTGCCACTGTCCCAGTAAAAAGCTGCTTTTGCGGGCAAAAACCCAACTCTGGTCCCTGGGCAAAAGAGGATATTTGCTACCTTAGATATCAAATGCAAAAATTTAACTGAGTAGATATTTAATTGGGTAGGTATTCTGGTGCAAAAATAAAATAATCGCTTTAAATGAAAACAAGGAAAAAGCAGACCAACTAGGAAGTCGTCAAAGTATTACTATTACTGGTAGTTCCAATTATAAGTTTCCTCGAAAATTACACGCAAGTATGACACTGTCATGACTAAATTGACTAACTTTGTTGTTGGACCAGAATTATTTGATTTGGTTGCTCCCTCGCTGGGTTGCGTGAAACCAAGGCAACCTGAAGGGTTGGGGCCGGGAAGCTAGAAATGCAGCACCTATCAAAGTCGACCTCGGATGAAGCGTGCGTTCTCAACATTCCATGCCAGCAATTGACGTCATACTACACTTGCATACAGAGACCTGTTTAGAGCAGTGACACAGCAAGAAGGAGAATCTCTTTAAATCCAAAACTTTAGTCTTGAGGAAAAAATTAAGTTGTCCACTCACCAGCGTTAAACAGAGGTGTACTGAATATGAATTTGCCGAAGACCAAATGCACAACCAATACTCAACTTACCAAATATAAAACTGAATGGTTAAACTGCTGAACACCGAATATTCGGTACCAAACAATTGACGTGTTTGCCCAAGTACCGAAAAGTTCAGCAGATTCTTGAACTGAACACTAACCTAATTGATTCAAATGTGTCAACATACTGAATACAGGTAGACACAGCAGGCCTAGGCCTAGTTGGAAGTAACGGAGGTAAAAGATGCAACGAACATGTTCGCCTTTTGCATAACTTATCTTCCTCACAAAATATACAATTTCGTATTAGGCCTTGAAAAAAAACCATTGCCCTCCTCCTTTTAAGAATGTTTGATCACATACCAAAATGCACCTAAGCAACTACCGTACATTAAACCAAATACTAACAAATTATAACAGTATTGAGACGAACAAGGAATATTATTATTCGGTAAAAATAATTATTTGGCTCAACACCGAATATGTTTATTCAGCCAAATACTTCAATTTTTCGTAGAACATGTAGAATGGTTACAGTTAGAAGTGACCAAGTCAACAAGTGATTATTGTTTACATGTTTAGGTTCCAGCTTACTCCTTCCCCCGCTGCCCCTTTATGCGGGATCAGCGAACCAGACTTAGTCAACTCTTAAAAGCCGTTTTGGAATCCTTAGCCACAGCTTCTTCAAGCAGTCGAGTTTGCGTCTTTTGTCACTGTTCGACCAGTGATTCTCATTTGATCCCTCAGCCTAAGCCCCGTTCACACACCTTGACGTGCATGGGGCGACTGATTACGGCTCCTTCTAGTCATGCGAGCTGGTTAAAAGTACCATCAGTATCTAAAACCCAATGCTACAATGTAGCACCATTTGGCCACTACTGCACCTACAGCTAATGCGGTGAAGCCACCGTAGGGGCAGCGCCTAGTTATGGTTCCAATATCATCTCGCACAGGGTTGGGCTTTTGCCAGAACAGCGGCAAAAACATGTTTTTTAGCAGTTTTTTCCCCGTTTATAACCAGCTAAAACTGGCAAGAACCAGCAAGCTGCTTCATATACTAATTTCACAGTAAAGGATATTGTTCTCTCAATACCCATGCTAATTTTCGACAGTCAGACACATACAGAGAAGAATGAGAAGAATATTTTTACTGTGAAAATAAGCACATGAAAGGTAAATAAGAAGTGAATATGAATTTTCAAAGTAAATGATGTGACATTTTCAAGGAGAGCTTTTATATTTGCCAATGTTTGACTAGTGTAAGGCAACACTTTTTTTAAATTTGACTTCAAGTTGATGTTTGCCATATTTTTGGCCAAAGGGGGAAAAATTGTAAAAACCGGTTTTAACCACTTGGTTGCAAAAACCCTGAATTCGCAGAGCCAATATCACAAGTAAAACTCCTGGCGCCTTGGAGGTATCATGTTTAAAACTAGAAATTCTCTCTTTCCTGCACTCCCAAACCTATCCAACTCTCACCCTAACAAATAACTACAGTAGGCTGTCCTAAAACATTTAATAGCTTAACCTGCCAACAAACTGGGTTCACTACACACACCTCTACTGCAAATTACACAGGAGATGGCTAAAAAAAAATTACTAGGGCTAGGCATAGCCCAACAATGAAAGACATACTTTCGGATTATGTGACTGGGACATAGATTGAATAAACAAATTCCTGATGCACAAACACCCGCGGCCCCAGCATCCAAACCCCACATGTAACATACCCTACACAAAAAAATACAGGGTTCGTACATAACAGATGAAACCAATTTCAAGGTCTTTTAAGTCAAACTTCCAGTGAATTTCAAAGATCTTTACACACTACACAGTCAATTCGCGAAATTATCTTTTATATTCCAGCATTTACGTAACATTTACAATCCGTTGTACACAAATGTGAACAATTATTTTAAATGCTGACAGGCTCACGTTTACTGTGGTAGGCCTATAATAAATACAAAAAGTCCAAGAAACGCTTTTACCAAATTTGTTAAGTTCAGCTGAACATGTTGGTTAAAAAAAAAAGGTTCTTTCGACTTTTTGCATGAACAGTAGCCTACGTCCTCTCTCTCGCCAACTGAACTAACTGCTAAGGTTATCTCGCGACGAAGAGGGACATTTTTACGAGGGAAAAACTATGAATCTTTTAGGCCTACATGCCGCAACCAACATGAGCACATTTCCGGAGCCCTTCTTTCCCAAGTTCGGGAGGAGGGCTGAGACCTGGATTAAACCATGGACATCCTGCACATCAAGCAGTCGTGAATGCTGACCTCTTTTTGTGGGGGGGGGGGGGGGGGTTCCAAGCAAGACGGAAGAGGGTATAAAGCAACCTTTACTAATGTCGGTCGCCACTCACCAAACGGCGAGGAAAATTCAGCAGTTGGTGACTGATTAACAAACCCCGATGTTTAAATTGTCATATCTCGCGAACCGTATTAGCGAGAAACAAGGGGTTTGCGGCGTCGTGTGCAGAATTGCAAGTGCTCTCCAACCAAGTATGCAATGCTGTCGCTAGCCACTTAAGCTGATGGGGAGGTTAGAATAATGCAAACAATATGTTTAGTATTAAGTAGCAGGACAACTGCTCAAATTGTTTCTACATGGCAAGAAGGTAATGGTCAATGTAATGGCGAGTGCATTTTCATGTCTAGCCTACTGGCCAAATGGTGAGTGCCACACAATTCACATTCGTGAAGGTTGGTATAAAGACCTGCCCTGCATTTTTTTTTATGCTAAAACAATTAAACGACTGTTGTAACTTGGGTAAAACAATCCTTTTTCCGAGGTCGGAGAATGGTTTACAAAATTTAATCAATTGTCCTACAGCAGGCTCAGAACAAGGATTTTACCTTACCCACAGCACGTGCACTGGGAATACGTTCGGGGGAAGGGGGATAGCTTAAACAAAAAATAATTCAATTTATCTGCATTACGGTAACACTAGCCTTGTGAACTATGAGCTACACTAATCTGAATAAGAAAAAATTGCCCCGACTGGGACTCCTTCCCGCTTACATCCAGGCGTTCTACTCTACCAGGATGGATTCTGGCTAAAGGGTCCAGCCAAGCTCAGTGGCTGTTCAAGCTTTGTCATTGGTAACCTAAAGGCCACAAATATATACAAGGAGGGAAAACAAACTTCTTGGCCACCAAACTAGAAATAATTCAAGTAAAAAAATACAGACTTTTTGCTTTGGTAAACCTTTACCTGGTGAATATTCTCTATCCAGTTTCAAGTTACTTTCCGTCCTTGTGTATGTTTGTGGCCTTCAGCACGCCAATGAGAAGGTTGAACAGCTACTAGGCTTGGCTGGAGCCTGCAGACAGTATCTGCCCCGGTAGCGCAGCGGTACAGCGTCCAGCGCGTAGTTAAGTGGGAAGTCCTGGGTTCTAGTCCCAATTGGTGTAGTTTTTCTTTCTTTTTCAGAATAGTGTACCGTAAATCGTCTAATTGTGGCCGGTACCTCGCTAGTAGCCGGTAGGGGTGGCACGATACAAAAAAATTTTATCCTGATAAAACTTTTACGATTATCGCGATAATCGATAATATCTCGATAAAACAAATTTTGAACCAGGAATAGGCATTTTAATTTTGTTAATTAAAAAAAAACCCTTGGTAGAAGCCTACAGTGCAACCTTCACAAATGTGAATTGTACAGCACTCGTCATTTGGCCAGTAGACATAAAAATGTACACTTATCATTGTCCATTACGTAGAAACAATTGAGCAGTTGTGTTGCTCCTTATTGCTTAATGCTTACGTATTATTTGCATTAAACTACCTCTCCAATCAGCTAAAGTGGCGAGCAATACTATTGCACACTTGGCTGGAGAGCCCTTGTAATACCGCACGCAACGCCGCGAACCGCTCGTTTCTAGCTATTACGGTTTCCGAAATATGACAATTTAAGCATCGTGGTTGTTATGATAATTCGATAAAAATGTCAGTCCAGAAAATTTTACGCAAAATTTCAGATTACAGGAATCTCACCAGATTCTTACGAATTTTCAACAGACAGTATTCGTCTGTCTTCGCCAGGCACTAAGAGAATTTGTAGAGGTTGTAACTATACCATGCGCAACGGCTGTTTGCTGTGACGTCACCATGAGTTAGCCAATGACAAACGAGAACAACGGCTGTTTGGCTGTCTGATTGACCTAGCCCAGTCACATGATGTGCACATCATAGCAAACAGCCATGGCGTGTGGTATACATCGTTTTGGACATCGTGATTCGAAACCGGCGCTCGGCGTAGCCAGTTTCGAATCACGATGTCTAAAACGATGTAGTTACAACTTACAAAATCTCTTAGTGCCTGACGAAGACGGACGAATACTGTCTGTTGAAAATTCGCAAGAATCTGGTGAGATTACTGTAATCTGAAATTGTGCGTAAACAATTTTCTGGAGTGACAATTTTTATCGATATGCTGAAAGCTGCTGCGGTATTTTTAATATGATAATTCGATAAATGCAAAAATGTGAGATACGATAATCGACGAAAAACTGTATCGCGATATTATCGATTATCGTGCCACCCCTATTAGCCGGTCTCCAATTGTAGCCGGGTGTTTTCCCAATTTTGAATTAGTAGCAGCCGGTCTCTAGTTGTAGCCAGGTCAAAATGGCTTGATTTTGAAAAAAAATTCTTATATATGGTTACTGACACGTTTAGGTGTAACGGAGAGTAATTTACCCTGCAATCTATTTCCAAAAACGATCCATATAACAAACGCTCAATCACAAAAATAAATAAGTAAATGGATTGTTTTTGCGACTGTGGTCTATTCTTAACTCAATTTATCTCTCGGATGGAAAATAGCCTAATATAAAAATAAAAATAATAGAAGTCACCAGTTTTGCAACAGCTTGCTCCCATTTTACTGGACAGGGTTTGTGTTAATGCTCCTTGAATATCTCAATTTTCCCATATATTTTCTAGCTTTATTGCCTTCTGTGTCCCCTAGCCATTATGGCAGCTAAACCCACGAGGTAATTCAACTAGCTAGCCTACAACAATAAAAATCCCACGCCAAAGTCGGACTCACAAAGCTACCTCGTTAAATGTCAAATGGCCAGAACTACAAGATAGCCATGCATCCTTCAGTCATAGCATGGTGAGACATGAGGTGGAAGTTGGGGAGGAGGTTCGCCTATTTCTGTAACCTTGACAACGGAAATCGTCTGGAGGAAATGATCAGTAATTGACAGATATACAGTTAACAAAGACTTTCTATAAACGTGCCACAACCATATCCAGCTGTTTATCCTTCTAGATTCAATCATGACTATTAAGCTAGACGATGCACTCCAGTTTGAACCAAGTAGTCCTAATTACCAGGGCTGGATTAAGCTATTAAAGGATCATAGCCCTCCACATTTTGGTGGCCCTTTCCAGGCAGTCTAAAGAAAACTTGGGGCCATATGCACCAGGGATGCCACTTACAATTTTGTAATCACCTCCAGTTCTAGGTGAAAATTACTACTCATACTGGGCCATGGTGGTGTTCAAAACCTCATCATAAAATTACCTGATTTTTCCAGGTTTACCAGACCAATGCTGACATTTTTCTTTCATTACTACACAGGACTAAAAAAAATGTTTCCCAAACTTCACTTTAATCACAATAACCAGCCTAGGCTGCATTGCATCGCTTTGCAAAATCAAAAATTGCACTGCCGTTACTAGAATTGGTAAAGAGTAAGAATGCCGTAATCTGACCAAAACAAAATGTGTACTAAAGTTAAAGGCACCTTTTCAACTCCTAAATGCAGCACCAAAGAATGTTCGAGCAATTTAAAGAAAATACTTCAAAATATCGCTAAATTAAAAATGGAACAACACTATTCGCAGCAGCACCACAATTTTCTTAACTAACAAGAGAACCACGTTAGCCTATCGGACGACGGAGAATCTGGAACGTGGATACTGTGTTTAGAATATGGGCGACACTATCAAAATGGTGAACAGGCACCTTTAACACGTAACGACCCATATTACTTGGGCTTAAGGAGTTTTACTTTATCATAAATGAACCAAAAAGAACACGATAGTTTAAACTGAGATAAAGTGACTGTTTTAGAAGTAAAAAGTAAAATACGAATTAGGTAATACTTACAAAGGAAAAAAGACTTTCTGAAAATGTTGAAATTACCGGAATCTCAGTATACGTTTATCAGATTACCTGACTTTTCTAAACTTGATTAATTCCCTGAATTTTTACGGTTTTCCAGGTAGGACGCCACCCTGTGGGCCTAATTTGGCTTTCAATGTACCTAATAGTTTCTTAGACTACTAAATATTCGTAATGATTATACGCCTTACTAAGCAAATAAAGTTGCAGTGTGGTTTATTTATTGTATTTGAGCTTTGGTTGGCCGGATGTTACTATGTTAAAATTCATTCACAACATCCCGAAGTGGAGTATCAATTTGTTTATAAAATCCACCCCCCTATTCAAACTAGCCCCTCCCCACTTTAAAGGGCAATTACATCCATTTTGACATGCATGTTTGGCTTTTGGATCACTTAAACAATAACTAAACACAAGAATTGCGGTACGAATACGTTACGTACGTCCGATATAACAATTTAATTACTGCCTCACCAAAACAAGACACAGAGGTCGCCACTGTTTTGCTGTAACGCGCAGAAATTAATGCCGACAGACAGATCTCTTCGATTTCGACTTGCAGCTGATTGAGATAGCTGGCCGGCAGTGTATTGGCCAGCTAAGGCCGTCAGACGCTTGAGCTCCTCACAGTCAATACAGCTATCTCAATCGGCTGCGAGTCGAAATCGAAAAGTGACATCTGTCGACATTAATTTCTGAGCGTTCCCGCAAAACAAAGGCGACCTCCGTGTCGCGTTTTGGTGATGCAGTAATTAAATTGTTGTATCGGACGTAAGTAACATATTCTTACCGCAATTCTTGTGTTTAGTTATTGTGTAAGTGATCCAAAAGTCAAACATGCTTGTCAAAATGGGTGTAATTGCCCTTTAAGTAAGCTATATTAAAACAAATATTCGTATCAACATGCTTCTTAAAACTGCAGAGGCTATTTTGGGATGGAGAGGGACACTTTTAGGAAATTCCCACGATCTTTTACATGCTGTAATCGACATGAGCACTTTTCGAGGAACCTTATCATAACGAATGCGTTGGGGTGGGAACTACCCTGCACTACAGCTATACACACCCTGTCTAAACCACCACCCCCACTCCCTCTCGGAAAAAAACTATGAGAGAGTTGCTGAGTAGCCTAAATCTGAATGTAAATTTACTTTGGCATCACCAGCCGTTACCAGAGACGAGACTGAACGGTAGCCTAGGCTCAAAAGGAGGGGGAGGAGGGGGGGGGGGTAGATCCCATGGTCACAAACTACGCAGGAAATTCCGACATTAGACTACAAGATGTAACTGCGTAACCCAAAAAAGCAGCATGGACCGCTTTAAGATTATTTTCAGAAGTGACGATCCTGTTTGAAGAGCGATTGATTTACAGTTAGTCAACAACCTTTTCTTGAGCGAGGAATTCAGGACGACCGTTTTTGAAGTACGTTGTCAGCGTAAGATGCCATTAATGAAAAAAAAAGCTAGGCCTATGAATGAAGTCATTAATATAAAGCCTAGGCCTAAACCAACGCACACACAATAGGCTGTTAAATTTCTTAAATAAAGGCGTAACAATAGAAGCAAATGTCGCACACCACATGTGTAAGAAAGAGATGCCACATTTTCAATCAATACCGTAGTTAAGAGTTACACCCATTTTCGTAATATTGCACCAGACACAAATATTGCACGCACCAAGAAAAAGGTAAATAAACAAGACAAAAAAAAGGAAAACTTAGCCTACCTTTTTGTGCCTTCCCTTGAAAACCACGGCGAAAGCTCCATGGCCTATGAGATCTTTGGTATTGTATTCGTATTCTCCAACACCCTCCATAGTGTGAGCATTTAATATGCTAGCCCTTTAAATTTTGCTTTTGTTGTGTATATGACGTTAGGCCTATAAGGGGATATCAAAAACAGCAGTTATAATCGTAAATATTAACAATTACGTCGTTGCATTCAAGAATCAAGCGTTAAATATAATAACCACTGAAATCCAACCGAAATATGATCATAATTAGATGTTAATAATTAATTTCTGGACTAAACGTCACATTACAACAACCCCCAACAACCCAAACCAAAATGATGCTGACCTTCTTCATTCAAACGGGGATTTTTCTTGGCTTCCTACATGGTTTTGGGCTGCAAGGAACCAATTCATGTCGATCTCTCTTGATTTCTCATTTTGTACACACTACTCGTAGATTGAGGACGGTATCTATCTGTACTGATCATCCTCTTTTGTTTGCTTCAAAACTAGATCGTTTTTATATCCCTTTCTCTCTATTCACTTATCATGGTTGGTTTACAAGCGCATCTGTTTCTCTCAGGTAATGTTTTGTTAGGCGACCGGTTTGCCGCCTGGCGCACTACGCGGGATTATTTCTTTACGTCATTGGTAAAACGATAACGAGAAAACTTCCTTTGTACACTTAAAAACGATTTTAAACTCGTTTTAGACTTTATATCGTCAAAATTAATAATTATAAAAATTGTTTGATGCGACTTGGCGTCATTATATTGCGTTTGAATATTATTCCGTTGCTAACCTGAGTTTCTAAAAATTGTACGCGCCCATCCATAAATGACGTCATCGGCTTTCAGGCGATGCGTCCTCATCTTGATGATCATTTTCCATCCGTGGCATCGCCCCAAAACAAACTTTGTTAAGGATTCCCGCCAAGCTTTTCGGCCATTTAAGGTCGTGATATCAAACGCCAAGCTCTTTCTCGTAGTTAATCCCACTGACTAAGACTTCAAACGTTAAAAGAAATAGATGAAAATTGCACAGTAGGTAATTTTCCAAGTCTTTCATTTAACCTTCCGTGGGATTAACTTAGCGAAAGAGCTTGGCGTATGATATCACGTCTTCAGGCGGCCGAAAAGCTTGGTGGGAATCGTTAGCAAGTTTTGTTTTGGGGACATAGAATTGACTGAATGTAGCAAAACCTTATCGCACAAGGGGGAAAAAGTCAGGACCTGGTAAAATAAAAGCCTTTATAACATTCACATGCGTTTGGTCAGGAACAAATGAACAGTTTTATTGGCTGCTGGTTTGGTGTAATGTTATAAAACGCAACAAAGGCACCAATAAAGAAAGGATCTTAACGTTTCGTTGGAGTAGTATGACTCTGATCGAGAATGGAAAGGCTCAAGCCAAAGACACATTCATGATGGCTCAAAAATGTTTTGTTATAATTCTGCTCAATTGGGGCTTCTTAGCTGTTCACGATGTTGGCTGCATTGTATTTTTTCGTTTAATGGAGAATGCAAAGAAGAAAAAAAGAAAGCAAGAGAGATAACGAATATGAAAAATGGAAGATAAAAACAGAAATAAAGCAAAAATAAAATGAACAAAGAAATAAGCGATCAAAGAACAAAAAGAAAAAGGAAGGAAAAAAGAATATAAAGAAAAAGAGAAAGAAAGAAAGAAAGTAAAAGAGGAATAAAAAAGAGAGAAAAAACAGAGAAAGAAAAAATAGAAACGACCGCTAGAGAAAGAAAAGAAAAAAGAGAAACCAAACGAAAATAGAAAAAAAATAGAAACGAAAGGTCGAGTGAATTAAGAGAAAGAAAAGTGAAAAAAAAATAGAGAAACATTGTTGAGAGAAAAGAGAAACTAATGTAAGACAAAAAAGAGAAAGAAAAAGAGAAACGAAAGGAAAAGAGAAAAATAAAAATAAAACAATTCAAAACAACAAAAATCAAGAATAAAGTGAGAACTCGGAAACAAGAACGAGAGAAACGATTCTAAAGCAAAACAGAAAAAAAAGAACGAGAAACGTAGGAAAAAACAAAATAAAAAAAAAAAAACATATAAATATGAAAAAAAAATAAGAAGAAAAATAAAGAAAGAGATGGAGGTAAAAAAAATATTGTGAAGACTCATACGGTTAGTGTACTGGTTGAATTTATCCATCTCATGCTTTTTAGGCAAATATCAACATTATTCATATCAACTTTTCAGCAAGAAAATGTTTGCTGGGTCAGTATTATCAACTTTTATGTTGTCGGCGACCAGAGACAAAGGTGAAAATTATCGACCGTCGACTGAAATTTCTATACAAAATTTCTCCAGAAAAAAGGTAGAGATGAAAATAAGACGGTGTAACCTTTGGTACATTCACAGTCCTTCGAAAGTTGTGATATCCACCTAGGGTCGGCCTTTGAAAGTAGTGATATCATTTAACCAGGAAAAGACCACCAAGGTTATTCCTATTAGCCAAGTTTATCGCACGACTAATACTTTGGAAGTTAAAGAAAACTTGAAGATAATTGCTACTGCGAGTAGGAATTCTCTGGTTTTCATTTAACTTACGAACTATTAATCGGTGTGATTAACTTGCCTAATCGGATTAATAGCCTTTCCCTGGTTGAATGATACCACTACCTTCAAAGGCTGACCCTTTGGAAACTCAGTAGCGGCCTCTCTTATGCCAGTTTTGATTTTGAGTGGATATTAGGCAAAAGTAACCATAAACTAGTGTGTGGGTTTATGGTTACTTTTAGTTAAGACGATCCAAAATACATTCTGAGCGGTGACTGGTTGCTTCCAAACTCTGTTCTACTGAAGTAAGTATGTTAACTACAGCTATAAACCATATCATCATGATTCGCCACTTCGCTTAAACTGGAAGTATCATTTGTTCTATAATGAAAAGAGTAAAGACGGTAACAAAGCGCCATCTTGTTGTTAGCGCCGGCACCTTTTTGCTCTCGTGTTATCACCAGGGGTAAAGGGGGAGGGGGAAACGAAGCGCCCCCCCCCCCCCCGCTCAAGACCTATAAAACTTGGTGAAAATAGACAAATAAGATATTTTATTGAATGGGAAAATTCTGAAATTTTTTTTTTAACGTTTCAAAGGCACAAATTACCGAAAATGAGTTGGGTTTATTAGCTGTAGCTTTATTAACTGTATTTACAGCTCCAGAGGACTTGAGACCCCCGCCCCATCAAATTCATGGGCGCTCCTGCCTTTGTGACTCCTCTCTTTCCCCTTCAACCACATCCCCTTCCCCCTATAGTTTTAGGCTTAAAGGTTATAATGGTGAATGAGTAGTTGTAGAGAACAATTTGGCTTTTTTTTCTAGATTAATGTCATCTGAAGCAAACTGACGCTCGTATACATGGCGTGGCGGTTTTTCTACGCCGATCAAAGAAACGCGTATTTGCTTTACCACCTAACCATCCTTCCCAGAAAAAGAAAACATTCGTACGTTTTATAAACATAAACAAAAGGAAGCTCAAATACGGAATAAAGTGATACGTGAAACAACGAACAGGTGCAGTGATTCTAGGAACAAAATAAATAAATCCCTAAGGTAAAAAAATGCAAGACACTGCAACAACCTACCCTAATCTATCACAAAACATTGATTTTGTTGTTGTTTTTTTAGCTTTGTTTTGGGTTTATTCTTCTTTTCTTAATTACCTTTGGGTTCTTTTTCTTTGGAATTCTTTTCCTCAAAATTTTTAACTTTTTAAGTTTTGAAACATTGTTCTTAAGACGTTATTTTCTCTTGATATCCCCTACCTCCTTTGGTTTTTCGTGTTTCCGATTTAATTTTTAAATTTTAATTTTTTTTATTTTATTTTATCGTATTTTTTCGTAGAATATTGATATGTGAATTTTTTTCGTCTCACCGGCCGCTCACTGCAGTTCCAGGATATCACGACGTGGTGTTATGAATTTTTTTCGTGCTTGAGCCCTGATCTTGGAGGAAAGGATATGCGTGATACGTCATTCTCTTTAAGCATGGATCTGGAAGCCCACGCAGTGTGATAGTCCATACTTTAGGCCCATGGAAGTCGCTGGGGCTGATGGCCAGGCCACCGGGTTCCCGCAAACCCTTTAAGTTAATATGGCAAGGTTAATATTTTTTCGTTTCTGGGTACCTACCTACCTCATATATCGACCCATTGCTATTTAGCTCACTAGTATATTACAAATGTCATTCATTGCACGTCTTTACAGCAGACGATGAGCGATATTTAACTTATGACGTCATCTGTTACCTTAGAGAACCAACCCGGATTTGATATTCGAACACACAAAGGTCAGGGAGGTTCATCGTCACTGGCGCAGTGATACAACCTCTCGTGTGTTCTCGTGGTTTGGCGTTGCGGGCAACGAGATCTATGTGCAAGGCTGCTGGTGCTAATGGCGAATGGGCGAAGCCACGTGGGGCGAAAAATTTCGTGCATGGTTCATTGTCGATTTCACAAACATTTTAAAACTTTTTGTACGAAAGCCTTTTGAAAGACAGTAGCTTTCGACCTTTAAACTTGTACGGCGTTGTTATTAGGCTCCTTGAGGGAGGTAAGTTGGTTTTAAAATAACAAAATATGGCTCTTGTGTGACGCTAGTCTCAATGTGGTTCTTTAAGATTTTGGTAGTTTTTGACGGACTCAACCATATTGTCGGGTTTTGTTGCCCTTTGGAATTTTGTGTTGTTGTGGACGTAACGATTTTATGTCGTGTCAAAACGGTTGATTCCTTGTGCTTTGGTTGTTTGAGGTACTTATTTGAGTCGCTAGTGTCGAAGATGTGCGATTTGTTTTGCATGAGGTTGCCGATATTATGCAATAATGGGAAATTTTGTGTTTGTTTAAAAACTGACGACTCAATGTGGCACATGCCAGCGTGCAACTACGTCATTTAATTGTTAACTTTTAAAAAAAAAAAAGCTCGTTTAACTTTTAAGCCTGAAGTCTAGCAAGCTTTCGTTTCAAGGATAGAAGAAAAATACTGAAAGGTAAATGGTTCAAATTTTCTTTGCGACTCTGTTTTTGCGAGGCCGAAACCTGGAGTTTACTCATGATTGGTGATCGGCTGTCACGGTTTTTCCGACGTTGGCGGAATTTTTTGACGTTATCCTGAGGTTTTAAGCCTAATCAGGGTTAGATTTAGCTTAATCGGGGTTAGATATTGGGATTTGGGCGTAGTTTGTAACGAGTTAGACAATTTCTTTGCAGAGTGCCCGATTTACTTTATTTTTTTTGTTTTGATGTCAACTGCGCATTCCATATTGTAGCACAAACAGATTGCTGCATTATCTCGTAGTCAAAATTGTCAATAATTGAATTGATGTACGTGTTGGTGTTTCCGTATTTACATTGGCATCAAATTTTGATAAATTTGTTAGTGGTATATTATAAGTTAGTCGTAGGCTAAGTTAGGCAAGTCTATATGTTAGAAATGCGTCGTTTTTTTTTTTTCTTTTTCCGACGCGGTCAAACCGGCGTAGCAACTAGGCCTAGTAATTAAATGCATTGAACGGTATTGAGGGCAGTTTTATGATTTTCAATACGAAATTGTGAAATGCGATCAGTTAAACACAGTAATTTTGACGTCAGTTGTTGAACAGCTGTTTGTCACACTTACTGAACAGCGCGTGTCAATGTAGGCGATCGTGTATTTAATTATTTAATAAATTTTAATTTTTATACGCTATGTACAGCACTGCAAATTAAGTACCTCATTTGCAAGACTAGTAGTTTAATAAGCTTTTAAACTGTTGGATAACTAAGAGAGGACAGCCATTTTATCTCTGCTTTTTCGATCCAAAACCTTGTATGCACAATATTTATTAACGGGAAGGGCGTACACAGACGACACAATTTTTTTGCCCCCCCCCCCCCTTTTTTTTATGGTTTGTCAACTTTTGCAGCACGCTAGGCGCTACTAAGTTGGTAACAGCGCTTCTTGAGGCCACAGGGACTTGGTAGCACGCATCACGCGATTCCCGGTTAAGGAACATATACATATATATTACGCACTACACATACATTCAATAAAGGGGTTAAACCGAAACTGCTTTTGTAAAACAATTCCACGCTTAAATTGAGCATTATTAAATTTAGCACTTACACACTGTGACGATCACTGGAACTCGCACTGAAAGTCTCCAGTGATAACTTGTCACGTTCAAAGTAATTATTTGAATCGCTACATTGTCTACAGCGATCGTAGAAGCTTTTTAGCATTTGTTGTCCCAGTCTAACTTCTGGTAATGGCCGGTAATTTTACCTCGAATTTTGCAACTAGGTTAAAACTCGTCTCAGATGTCTGGACAACGTAGTTGTTGAAATAATGCATTCGAACAGGAGAAGAGTTAACAATAAAGATGTTCAGTGTAGGTTCCTGTGATTGTTAAGTGCGCAAGTGAAAAATTTAATAATGGGCTCAGTCCAGATACGGAATTGTTCTATGAAAGCAGTAATAGTTTCTCTACTTTCATTAAATAGATGTAATCGGTTGGTATGTTAGTTATTTTTTGTATGAAGTTTAGGAAGGGGTGGAGGGCCCGTTTTAGTGTACTACTAAAAAGGGTTTTGGAGTGGCAACTAAGATTCATGAGTTACAAGTCACTGGCCGCACATCAAAATTGTTGCCTAAGCTATACCACGTACCCTATGTTCACATTCTTATGTATGCACTCGCTTACATCACAACTTCAGCCTAGCGAGATGCTCGCTCATTCCAACAAAGCTGCAGTTCGCTTCATCTCAGTTGGCCTTAGTTCTAGTACAGCTGCTGTGGATCGTCAGCCTATTGTAGCATAAACAGAAGTTGCATTTGCCGGTAAATACAGTGTGGAATAAGGAAGTTAAAAAAGCCTGCGGTGCAAAACTACGAGGTCCAAAGCAATTGTTCCATTTGCCATCAATGTAGCTGAGATCATTAGGCTAACACTGTGTTTAGAACCCTTGTAAACAGCCGGCAAGGCATATATAGCTTCAGGTCCGAAAGGGAACCGAGTTTGATCACGTGACAGCAACGGGTGATATCCAGAATAGTACGTAGTCGCTTCGAGGAACCTTCAACCTAGGAGGAGGAAGTATTTATCACCACGATTGCTGCCTGAGCACAATTCGAGGTGTCGCACAGTCCTGGAAAAAAGTTACAACTCTTAGGAGAGGACAAGACCTATCCACCCACGATGGGCTAAGGATGTGTGTTTATTTTTTTAAATCCCCAGTTTTGTAGGCCATAATCGAAGGTTATTCTCCCAACTTGTGCATCGGTCATGGATTTTTTTTTGGTCCTTCTGGTGAGACTCCTACCAGATTTTCGAGTATCAAGTTCATAATGAAAATTTGCAAAATTAATTCTTAAACATGTTTTATTAGGCTAGCGAACTTGAATTTCACCCAAACTCTGGTCGTGTGCTCGTCAGTTGTTTGTTCAGATTTTACCCAGAAGCCTGCCTGTATTGTTGGGAATTGGTGTTCTAGGTCAGATAACTATAGGTGCAGATAGCCTTATGTAATTTTTGTTACTCGACTTGGACCATTAAGAATATTTTTGTTTTCCAAACATCATAATTTACAACTCCCCTCTTTCGGCAACATTTCTAAAGTAAAAATCGTTTGCTATTAGATAATGAAACCTTGGATGAACGACTCTCTTCGAGATGGACAAGTCACCACCGCAGCTGCCATACACAGTCTGTGCGACCGATAATGTTACGGAGATAGGCAACGCGACTTTGTGTCATTGGAGATCGAAACTATTTCCGAAGGGATTTCCCGGTTTTCCCTTTTTAACTCTATTCACTCATGTGGCACGACTGAGGTGGTCTAAGGTGGCACGCCACCAACGGGTTTCGAGATAGCGCTGCGACTCGTCCATCTTGAAGAGAGGGTAGTTATTCCAAGATGAAACTACCTCATTCCATGAAGACCACAGGAAAAAATTGGGTTTTAAGGAGTTTTCCTCTTAAAAGTTTAAAGATCAAGCTTTTATTTGTTTTTAAATGGATTTTTCAGCTAGCTTCGCGACATACAGTAGCCTAATGCAGCAAGAAAGTAAGCTACGTGTGGTGGGAACTGACAAAACCTGCTAGGAATTCTGTGGGAGTGCTGTAAGTTCCCCCAATGAAGCCCGGAGCTGAAGCGGAAGCATTTTACACTAGACCTACTTTACAGGCTATTTCTAGCTTTCCAAGGGCAGGCTTGCAATATTTTGTCAAGCAAATTTGTCAGATGAAGGCGATTTTGTAGGGTATCCTTAGGCACCAGGATACGGTAGATTTTGCATTATGGTTACGCTCAAATATATGCAGCGATTTTTTTTTTTTTTTTTTTTTTTTTTTTATAATTATTGGAGAGGTTGAATTTTATTCTACCCTGTGAAATTCTACTTTAAATCGAATAAACAATAAGCTTGCAGTTCTGACTGCTGTTAGTTCTTCCTCCGAAGCAAATAGTTCAGTGATGATGGGCAATAGAAAAAATTAGGATTACATGTTAGGGAGAAATAGGCCTAAGCTATATCGTATTAAAATTTTGGGTAAAAAATTGTAGGAGAATTGGAGTTGGAGTGCAGTATTGCTTCTTACTAGCCTACATATGCTAATTTCACGGAAATAATATACGATATTGTTTAGACGATGACGTGGTTTGTACGTCTCATTATGACATTGGTACATATGCAATACCGTAAAATATCCCAAACTCCAAGGTTAAGTAGGCTACGCAATAATTGTACTCTCTTGCAAGAACCCCTTGATTTAATACAAAACTAAGATAAGAACAATAAGGCGATAGGTTATCTTGTAGGGTAGGCTAGCCACATTGTTATTTTAAATTATTTGTTTGCAAAACAGTTTTACGCTTTTTAGCAACAACACACCTCGGAAAGAAATGTCGAAATTGTGAATTTTCGGTTATTATTTCATATACTTTGTAGGTCTACCGCCTTCTTCCTTGACTGCTGTAGGCTGTTGACGTATATTTGGGAAAACCCTATTTTCCTCGTTCCCATGTGAGCTGCATGTGTTGTGCGCGATGGTCGCTCCATTTGTGAGTGGGAAGAGGAAGTTGGGTTCAGGAGAATTTGCCTTTATTGGAAGAGACTAATGCCAGCGCAGTAGTCAGTTTTCGTCAAGTATTTGTGGGCCGCCACTTGCACGTTCTTCAAGAGCACATTAATTTTGTGTTTTGAAATGCTGTGTAGGGATGCTCGAAAAGAACCGAAATGCGATCCACGCAACTCGATAAAAAACTGATTTCAGGAATAGCTTCGACACTCGGTATCTTAACTTCCAGAAACACACCCTTTCCACAAATTTTCGATAGTCTGCAATTTCAACTATCTTCATTAGGCATTTTCGAAACCCTCAAGTCATCTTGGTTCGTGTTGTTTTTCGAAACTGGCAGTTAACGCTGTCATTGCCTACTCGCTTCATCTGGCCTTTACCATGTTCCGTCGTGAAGGCCCCATCTCGTACTTTATTGTTGGTGTTGACTGCCCATGAAAATTCATCAGCGATTGTGTTTCGCGATGTTCTCGTGTATAGCACTGGACTCGAGTCCCTTTAGATGTAAATCTAGTGAAGAATTTGATATGAGTGGTGTCATTGTTTTCTTTCAATTTTGTAACCAGTAGTGTAGTGCGACTCCTTTTTCTTCTTTTTTGCTTCTCACATCTGTCATATGTTGCCGTGCTCGGTTTTTTATTTCCTTTCTCGTTTCTCCTTCCTCCTTCATAAACGTATCGCACTCACCATATGGTATTCTTTATTTTCATAAGCTCTCCTCTTCTGATGTCGCCTCTCGTGTTAGCTTTAACAGGGGAGTTTTCTCTTCTGTTTATGAGGCGATCTTTCAGGTTTTTGTCCCTTCGGAACAAGTTGTCCGTCCCCTGGCCCCTCAGTACTCGATGAAGCTCCTCTCCTGGGTCCCTGAGGTAAGTTATGCCCGACCTTTTTCTTCCAGTACTAATGTCTTATCTTTCCACCTCGGACTTGCTTTTCTTTTTCTTCTACCTTCACTCGTGGCTTTTCCATCTTATTCAGAGCACCCGGTGGGTTCCCCAACTGTGTGTACTTTCCTCTTGCTTTCTTTAAGTGTGGTAGTGCCTGCTCTTCCGTTTTAGGATTGCCAATCAACTTACTAAACTGTTTTTAGCAGACCTTAGCAGTTGATTTTTCAGATGTCCCAATGAAAACGCTATTCCTCTTCCTGATGTGGTAGGTTTCGCATACGGTTGGTAGCGTTACCTTCCTTAGTCTTTTTCCAACTCTACATCTAGAAATGTAATCTTTGTTTCACTTTTACCTCTTGCGTAAATCCAATGCCATCATGCCAAGTATTGGCCACACCTAAAAACACTTCGATTTTATTTTTCTTGACTGCCGCAATCACGTTGTCGTTGTTTGGTGTTCCAATAGTGCCGAGTGACTCCACTGTGATCCCTCTGCCTCACAGCTTTCAAATGTCGCCTCTTTGTCGCCCCAACGCGCACCGAGTCACACTCCGTGCAGGGGATCACTTATACAGCTGACCATGTTTGTGGCCGACTTCGCTTATCAACCTGGACTGTGTGGACTAGGTATGTGGATGACACGTTCACTGTAGTGCAGGAAGATAGTTATTGTGGTCCTCAACGCATTGCAAACCTGGCACCCCTATCTCCGAGTTTATCATGGAGAGTGAAAGCTATAGGAAGATCTTTTCCTCTATGCCAGCATGAACACGTCCTAACATGGGAACCTTTCTCTAAGAGCTGACACAGACCACCCGCTTTGTCTCCGTTTGGGGCATCTGACAACTCGACTCAGAGTTCTCTTGAGAAATGAAATGATTAGAATCTTGAGTGCACTCCTGCAAAGTTTAAGAAGCCCTAAAACACTTACGACTGGCCAAAAAAAGTTACTGAACCTCTTTTACCCTGCGGGACTTGTCAGTTATGCTAAAGCCAGAAGAAAAGGGGGTCTAAAAAGCACTTGAAACCCGACCACCCCGTGCATGTCGTCATGTGACCAGACCAGCTGCGACCAGCAACATTCAATCACTACATCCATGACCCGTAGCCCCAGGTCTCCAAATCGTCGAAGCGAGTCTCCCGCAAACGATCAGCTGTCTTTACGTGATGCCCTCAATAGAGTGTAACTATGTGTATATGGGCGGCGAGACGAAGAGGCAGGGTTGCACTTGAGCCCAGGAACATGTGAAAGCTTTGGGACAGAGGGATGGACGAGTTGAGTCCAATCAGCACTGCTTGACACCAAACACAAAATAGTGTGCGATCACATTGCGGTTCTATTCAAATCTAATTGGCAACACACCTTTTACCACGAGCCACGGCTGTTTGCCGTGATGTCATGAGTTAGCTGCTGGCGAACGAGAACAGCGGTTTTGGCCGTCATGAGTGGACTAGCCCAGTCACGTGATACTTGCGTCACGGAAAACTGCCTTGGCGCGTGGTTCAGAGCATCTCTGTACAGCATTTTCAGAATGCAAAAATGTGCCCTTGATATGTGCGCAGGAGGCTGCACACAAAGATGTGACAAACTTGTGACCGCTGCGCTGACATCAGTCCTCGACAGAAAATGGCAAACTTTTCCTGAAGCCATTCTCCTTTCCCACTCGCAGAAGAATCCACCTTCCTCTCCCCAATCACAGAACGAGCAACCAACATGAGCAACACAAGCAGCTCGCAGGGGAAATAGGAAAACTTGCATTATTTTCCAAATGTGCTTTAACATGGCTGTAAATAAAAAAGGACGTTCCTGTCTCGAAATGACTGAAGAAGGTGGTAGATCTAGAAGACAGATGAATTAACTACCGAAAATTCACAACTTGGTTCGTTCATAAGTGTGCTGTTGGTCAAAAGTGTAAAACTTTCTTTGTGAATTTCATTACATACCAAATGAGCCTATCCACCTTTTTAAGAAGTTATTTGTCCGACTTTTCAAACTGGATTGTTCAACTAATCCTACTTTTCCTCAGTTTAGAATTGGTTTTATTATGAAGCTGCCTGATATGATATACGATATGTTCTACCGACGATCCAACTGCAGGAAAAGGTCTTCTTAAATTGAATAAACATGTCGCTCCGACATGAATGAGACAAACACTTGTGCATTTGGTGTGCCAACCTTGGAAAGCCCTCTCCCCACCTCCTCGTTTGAGTTGCATTTTGTCGATCGACTAGCATACTAAAAATTGACCACATTCGGAATTATCAGATAATTGTTTTTGCCTTAGTCCCTCCATTTAGTTTCGAGGGACGAAATCGTGCTCAAATTCAAAATAAACAAATACTACCGATTTGCGAATTTTCGACAGGCTGCTTTTACCTAAAGATGGTAAAAATATAGTCCGCCTGTCTTCATCAGGCCACCACAA
>JAHWFP010252300.1:0-15205 GCA_023313725.1 Lithobius niger | reverse complement strand
TTGTGGTGGCCTGATGAAGACAGGCGGACTATATTTTTACCATCTTTAGGTAAAAGCAGCCTGTCGAAAATTCGCAAATCGGTAGTATTTGTTTATTTTGAATTAAAATAATAATAAAAAAATATATATATTTTTTAGCAATATTCAGCGTGCATCGATCGTTGTAGAAATAGCAGACAACTAGGACGCGACGCTGGCATTTTGTTTTTATGGCCACGGGGTATTCCTGTTGCTAATAGCACTCATGCCTAGTTTAAGTATAATTATGGAGGAGACAAATTATCACTGAAACTATCCTCGTCTGGTAGTCATGTAATCTTATTTTAGCTGCGGTATGCAGACTCCGAGAATCTTGCAACAGTACTTGTAACTTGCCCTTTATTTCCTCAAATTTTCGTCCAATTTCCTCAAATCTCGAATTTACCTATGTTTTTTTTTTACCTTTTTTTTGGTAGGTCGGAATCCATTGTTACATAGTAAAAATTATTTGATAACTTCAGTCAATTTATTCGAAGGGAATTTTCGGCTTTTCAGAACACAAACGATCTACAACCTTGGAAACTTTATAAAATTTTAGTAGTTCTGGGCGATCTTTTTTGTATTCTTTTTGTTTTATTCTATGATCTGTCTTTCGGGCTTCTTAACTTTCTCGCCACCACGATTTCCTCAATTTTTTCTCTTTCCTCAGTAACCAGGTTACAAGGTTACGCAATATTCTCGAACCCCGGCGGTATGTTAACAGAAGCTCAAAACCTGACTGGCTTCAACAAACTATAAAGCAGAAATACTGTTTACGTGAGACTCCATTCTACTGAATGTTCAACACCCATATTTAGGCCTATCTTTGGGTGTGAGCAGCTTGATTTTGAATGACGTAAATAGGACACTTTTTTTCAATAGTTATTTGTCAACGTTTAGCTTACGTCTTCACCAATGTGGATGTCATGGTCAGTATCGGGAATCGCACGGACGTACTTTTCGTGATTATCTGTTTAATTCTCAGTGTAATGTTTTTTTTTTTTTTTAATTTCCCTGACTTTCTTAAAACTAATACTGGCAGGAGTACGTCTCGAGGCGGAAAGGGGTGCAACTATGTCGCAGGTAATCGGGCACAGTCGCAGGCAAAACTTGTTGTTTTGGCAATTTTTGACCGATTGGACATCTCAATACACCATTTTAATTGTCTCAGTGAGAACTTTCTGTTGACGGAAGAGCCAGCTGAATAGGATAAAGCAGTGAAAAGTTAGTAAAACAATGTGGGTAACCACACGAAAAAACTGATTAGCTGCAGATAATTTTTTCCCGACAGCGTCGCAAACTGTGTCAGAAAATTCTGCTTGTGGGGGAGTACTTGAACGCACAGATTCATATCTGAAATAGAATAAATTGTCTGGACACGATCCAGCATCGCTTCTACTCTATATATCTGAAACTGTTTGCTGACTTGAGCTGTGTAAATAAAGCCATGGAAAGAGATGACTTGGGCTATCAGGTGGATATCTTTTGGAGTGTAGAATTTGTGTAGTTGGACACTGTAAGCAATTCTTTCTTGCACTGTGCCTGAGTCGGCAGTCCAGTATTCCTTGAAAGCCAGGAATGGAAGATCTAAATGGTGCAGCCTTGGCCGACCTACCTAGGGCAGTGAGGAAGTGATAATGTAATGGTAAAAATGTTGAAGTTTTGTGGGAATTTTTTTTAATCAAGTAAATTGAAAATTAACTTAAAAAATGTACTCTAGTAAGAAAATGACCGCAACTCAACGAGGGAAGATATTTCAGCATATGCAAGGCTTTCCATACTTAGAAGTATCCATTGGTAAATGAAAGATATTTCAAAGACGTAGGCATAAATGATTTTCAGAATCGCCCAGAAATGTTTTTGACGTTGGGAAAAATTTTTAAGTCCAAATTTAGTTAGAAAAACAAAAAAAAATTTTGGACCCTAAACTTTTTTCGCCCCTCATGGACTTAACACATTCACACGTGAACTGCTTATCCCCAGGAGCTTGTGATCATACTCGTCCATAGGATGTGGGTTTCTTTTTCTGGCTGCAGGCCAGTTGACTGAACATCGATAAAATATTATTTTACCAAAACGATGCTGAAGGCGTCAATTTTACAGCACACACACAAACTGGCATTGACCGACCCTCTCGATCGTCAATCCAGTGGTAACCGTCACTTTGCCAATAAACCTTAAAGAAAGTGCTCACTATTTCACAATTTCTACTCGTCACATAGTTTACCAAATAGACCTACTTTTTGCACGATGCTTGGTTTTTCTAATTTATGCATTTACGAAGTTAAATTTTCTTTTAGGCTACCCCTTGGCAGAAAACGCTGTTGTATGTATAGGGCTTATAAATCTAAGCATAAGGCTGCAAACCGCTCGTCTTTAGCTCCTGCGGTTCCTGAAATATCACTATTGAGTGTTATTTCTATTGCACGTCGCCATTTCAGCGAGTAGGGCTAAATGCAAGTTGCCAATGGCCGATTTTCATTTGCCAAATGGTGAGTGGGGACCAACATTGGGGAGGGAAAATGTAAGAATTCTACCCTAGGCCTTGACTTGAAGAATGCATGGTCCCTCTTGATGGTTGTATGCTGCTGCACGCACAGTTGTCGCATGCCTGGACTAATCACAGCAGAAGTGGTATTTTTCGCGCCTCTTGGTATGATTACAAATTCCAATACAGCCTATTTCGAACGTGGGTTATCCCCGAAAATAGTTACGACCAGTTCACAATTGACCGCATGGGGGTTGCGACCTAGAACAAGAGATGGAGTGTAACGGTGACATTATCATGGACGCTCGTCGAGCCTTACAGCTGTACGCCACTCCTGCAAGAGCGAATGAGATTGTCTTCTGCTCTACACTAGTTAGCTCGAGTTCGAACCAGGTTATGTAGATAACCTTTTACTCTTCTGTGGTAATACAATTGGGCTTCATTGAAATTTTTAAATTACTAATACTGAAAACTGCTCGAATTTCTGTTAGCCGATCTTGTGCGAATCGTGTTTGCTGTGATAAGACTAGGCTACATTGCCAGTTCTTTTAGAATTGTCTACCTGGCAACCAATTTGGGGTGGCAAGTATTCATTTGTACAAGGCCTGCCTATCTCCGAAGCCAGCTCGCGACACAGCCTGCTGTGCGTGTTGACTTGCCAAGATAAAGGACTTGTTGAAGATGAGTTTACTATGTTGACCCAAGGAGCTTAGTCTAATGACTGATAAATAGTTTATACGCTGTGGTACTGTTGATAGAAAGACAGGTGTGGATGCAGCCATCTGGGCTTATAGTGGTTTTGAAAAATGTTGATGTCAAAAAAAAAAATGTCCAGTTAAAATAATTTGAAAAAAGAAGTCATATTATTATTTTTTTAAATATTTTTATGCATCATCGTGTGTTAAATTCCGAGTTATTTCCCTGAATGATTTTTAACACAGTTTGTGTGGCCTGGGTTGTCTTAGAGACTGCCACACTCCTTCAGCGCAACCCTCTCCAATGTCTGTTGCCACTCGCCATTTGCCGAATGGAAATCATCGGTTGGCAACTTGGAGAGTTACTTGCCAAAATGATGACTAGCAACAGAGAATGGCACTCAAAGAGCGTTATCTCGGTAACTGTACAAGTTAGAGACGGATTTGGGCTACGTAACTGCTTTTTCTTCATTAATAGGCTACTGGGGTTAAAGAAAATTTTGTAATGTCGTAAATGCGTAAGACCATGCATCATGCAAGATGTATTTGGTATGTGGCGAGTAGAAATTGTGAAATGGCGAGTGCTTTCTAAGGCCTACTGGCCAAGTGGCGACTGCTACTGGATCACATTCAAGTGGGTTACTTCAGCGGCTATGGGATGTGATCTTGAACTTTCTGGACATGATCTCGACCCCTTCTGGCGATCAGAGGTTTCCCGGTTCGCATTCTTATGTTTGCTCCTCCCCTTATGGATCTTTCTCCTTCAAATACGTCAAGTAATGTTCAACATTGAGCCGGTACGTCAATAAAAGCATTAGTGGGCTTCAGATGGCAAAGGCTCAAAGAAATTTGTGTAAAACAATAACGTCAAGTTAATGTCTCAAAAAAGATGAAGATTTGAATACCGAAAAATCGGTCGAGGAAGTTCGTTGGGTTTGGAGGGATTTGGAGTGTGGGTGCTGGCAACCTTCACCAATGTCGGTCGCCAAACGGCGAGGAAAATTCAGCAGTTGGCGACTTGGTTTTTAGAGCTACTCGCCATAACGGCGACTGATTAACAAACTCTAACGCTTAAATTGGTATAACTCGGGAACCGTAATAGCTAGAAACAAGCGGTTTGCAGCATTGCGTGCAGAATTACACGGGCTCTCCAACCAAAAGTGCAACAATGTCACTAGCCACTTTAGTTGATTGGAGAGTTAGATTAATGCAAACTATATTTAGTAGCACAATTGCTAAACTTGTTTCTACATGGCGAGGAGGTAATGGACAATGGCGAGTGCATTTTAATGTCTACCGGCCAAACAGCGAGTGCCACACAATTCACATTCGTGAAGGTTGGGTGCTGGTGGCTTAACTGCCTGAAAAAAAGTTTCGAGGTTAAAATCATGGACTTTTGGTTTTGTGTAATCGAACTGTGAGTAAAAGATGAAGAATCGTGCTTTACCACCAATTGGAAGAGTTCCCACTACAATTTTCATAGAAGCTTTTGGGCCATTTGTCTCATCAGAACACATTCGAAACACCACTCCAAACGAACATTACATGGACGAAGATGACCAGCAGTGTGGCTTGATGCTTGATGCAAAGAATACCGATCACTGGTGCTTGCACTAGCGCTGGCGATTTCTGACTAGTAACATTTGTTTGGAGTTGTGCTTCGAATATGTTGTGATGAGACTGAATGGCTTCGGAACTTCACCGAAAATTCAAGTGGTTACATGCTGGAATATCTTAGTGAACTGACTAGAATTTATTCAGTTGGTGATAAAGTTCGTTGTACTTTCGAGATGTTTATAACATAAGCCACTGTAAATGGCAGTTGCCAATTTTTCAATCCGTTTAATGCCTTTTTTATGATACCTGATTAATTAACTTGTGGTTATCTCTGATTAGCTTTGATCTGTAAAAGTCAGCCCCAAAACCTCTTGCCTATCTTTGTTGGTTTTCGAACTTAAAAGTCCACAAATTAGCGCAGAATGCCTGTAAAAACTGCAAATGAATGTGACTGTTTCGTCTGTGCATCATTTTAATCTATAGTTTTTTAGTTGGTTAGGTTTTTATTTCATTGGCTCCAGTTTTTTTTTAAGTGAGAACAACTTCCGTACAGTTACAGAAATATGGAAGCTTGCTAGGGCTACGAAACAAATCGCGAGGGCTGATTTGACACAAATACCTGGGTCTGTCAGTGGAAGACGGATGAATTGTGAAGTTGCGAAGCTGTTGCTTTGTTCCGACAGTTATTGTTTTCAACGAGTGGGTGGCGGATGTAAGTTTGTAAGCAGAGTTTTCATCATACTGAATCATCACATGGCCGCACACTTGATTTTACTGGGCTACAATTGAAATATTTTTACCCTGCGGAAAGTGGGAAATAGAAACGGAGTAGTGTCAGTGAATTGAAAGCTCTACAAACTGAATGACGAATACTGTCCGATGACTGACATTTTGGTAGGGTTGCTCGACACCACCAGGAAACCGTACCAGCTTAGAGTTTGCTACTGGAAGGTTGTCTGGAATCACTGAGTAAGCATTTTAACGCTAGTGTTGAGCTGAAAATTTTGGTGCCATCCATTAGACTCGTCGACCAAATGCTCATTGCTGTGCCAATTTTCTCATCTTGTGAGTTTAGCTCGTATTTATTTCTTTGGCAGTATCACTTTGCAATAGGCCCGGTAATATCGCTAGCTGTAGGTGACAATTGGTCGACCAGGTTTGGCTTTTTTTTTCTCTCGAAAACGAGGCCTGTACTGTTGGTGTTCAACTTCGTGATTTTTCCCCTCCACTTAAAGTAAAACGGATTAAAATTTTGTAGGCGACACGGCATAGACGTGAAAAGTCACAATGTCCGTCACTTTCGGAAATTTGCAAAGCAAGGTAAGAGGAACCGTCATGAGCGAAACTTAATCAAAATGAGTGACAACATGAAAAGTCACAAGAACGAAACTTTTTTTTGTCAAAATAAGCGACACATGCGAAAAGTCGCACGAGCGAAATTCGGATTTGGAGTAAAATGTTTTGTATTTTTCAGCAGTTCTGATTGGTGGAAGGTTTTAGGACGTTTATCCTTCCAGCAAGAAGTGTCGCCTTGATTGGTACGAGATTTCGTTGTAGAAAACATATAGCAAATTAAGGGTGTAACTCGTTTTGCATTCGAATGCTAGCTGACATGGCTTTCATCGAATTGTTTTTATTTCTATAATAAATACAGTTTCAGTTCCCCAACTGTTTTTCTTATTAAACTAACTGGGTTGTTGAGTATAAGTAGCCTCCAATGTTGTAAAGAGGCAAGTTGACTAATATGGCAAACTTTCCCCTATTGTGAGGATTTAGGCAAAACAAGTGCATCCCGGTAAAGGAGGCAGTGCCTACGTCCGCTAGTTTAGTTCTTGGCGGTACTTTACTGCAGTCTTTTCACCAGTCGGGCAAATAGACATTTTACGATTGCCAGCCCACAAAAATTAAATAGCTACAGCTGGCCGGCACTAATCGTGATCTCAACTGCAGAAAGTAGGAGCAATCTTAGAAAATGACCACATTGCGCCTACTTCAATAATATTAATCCTGCAGGAAAAAAATCCAGATGCTGCTGAAAGCCAGAAAACTTTTATCAACCCGCAGCCCATTCCATCGAAGGTTATTACTTTTAATTTTTTTCTTCAGATTTAATTTTTTTAAGTTTGGGCTTGAATATCCTAAATAAGGATGTACCGCTCACTTAATTCAATGTGAAACTGCCTAAGCATTTTGCTGCTCAGTGAAATCCCAGAACATAGAAGTCGTTCTGTTTCATATTTTGGTTAGGCTAGGCCTATAATAGAAATTTTTACTTTCCGCAAAAAGTTTGTTTTTAAGATTTTTCTAAATAATACTTATTTGCCAGTAATCAAAGAAAAAGTTGCTTATCACATCATTGTTACTGATCAGCAATGCTCCCCATGTTGTCCTTGTTTGTTGTTTAAAATAGAAGTTTTAAGTACATTTTTATCAGGTACATGATCTCAACAATTTGTTTAAGAATAACTGTTTTTAGTTCTTACTTCTGGTAATTATTGAACTTGAATCTGTTGGCACTTAAGTCAAAAATTGATGGTTTCATTGTTTTAAAAAGTTATGTCCAGTTGAGTATCGGGGTTAGGATACAAAATTCTGGAGACACCATCTGTCATTCCAGATCTACGCTTGGGAAAACAAGGAAACAACTGTGGCTTGGGGGGGGGGAGGGGGTAATGATGGACGTTTAAATGACCTTGGAATGGCCCTTCAAGGGTGATAACTTGTGGTGAACTGCACGTCATAGAATAGCAGTGTAAATTAATTGGGAACATGTAGAGCCGTAAGCCATAGACGAAACAAAAAAAAATGGTATGGATTTTGGACAAGAATCGCAGGATTTATATGCAATCAAAGTTTGGGATAAAAACTGCACTGTAATACGCAGGTGGTTTGCAATGAAGTGATCACCCTTTCACTTCCTTGCCCCGGGAACTGCAATGCTATAAATCCTGTGATTTTTCACCGAATTCCATTCTGTTTTATCCTTTGATATTGGGTTAGGGTTCTTGATAGCTTTTCAATTTACACTGCTATTCTATAATGTATAGTTAAAAGTTAACACTGTCATGACCTTGACGGACAAGTCCAAGGTCATAAAAACTAGTAGCGGTTCTGTAAGTAGATTCGGAATGGCAGAGATGGCTTCTGACTTTTGGACCACCCCGCATTATTCTAATAAAATTTTACTTGTTTCTAAATGTTTTCAGCGATTTCTTTTTCTGAAGTCGTGAAAGTGGCTGCTCCTTTTTCTACTTTTTGTTTTGCCTGCCTGCAAGACAGCATGCATCTAGGCTGATAAAGGTTGATGATTACGGGGGCATGCATGGGCATGATTGCTGGCTGGCTCTTGCATGTGCATCATTGTAATTTCAGCCAAGCATGCACGTGTGTGTATGTGTCCGTCTGTCTAGTGGGTTAGCCTGTCCTGTTCTTAGAGCTAGACAAACTAGTTAGAGATGCCTTGAGTTTGTGAGCATGATGGCGGCCACGTTGTTATGCATGATGGCCTATTATATCTTCTAATACACTAGCCTTTTCTTTAATTTTCTTTACGGGTTGTTTATCTCTAGACGACTTGTTGGTTTGGTGTTTTTTGCTGAACAAATCCCAGAACAAAAACAATAGCACAATTTACTGGCAAAAGAACTCTTAGTCATCTAGTTTTACGGGCACTCTGTTACAAACGTCGTCTTGACCATTTAAATAATAGACCTAAGCAACGGACAAATTACATGCTGTTGACCCCAAAACAACCCTTTAAATTGAAATGCGAACGAAAATACCGTGGCGCCATATGGCGGCAACGATATTGTTAAACCTTTATAGCTTGCTCCCAGGTGCACGAAGATGAACCAAATTTTCAAACCAAATTAAGGATGTCGTGGCTTGTTTGTTTCGTTAAAAGAAATGCCCTTGTGCATTCCTTCGTTTGGTGCAAGCAAGTGCTAGATGGTACTACATAGCGCTAGATGTTGTCAGATTTCGTCTGCTTTCAATCGGTGATAGTGCCACTTTAAAACAAAAGTTTGTTATACCAATTAATAGAAAGATGGGCAATTAACAGCTTAAAATGCCCTCAAATAGGCTACTCATGAGGCCGTAGTGGTAAATCCTTTCATTCAAAACAACTCCAGCGCACATTGTTTTTGGCTATTCAAAATAAGCACTTGCTTCCTATGATAAGGCACTTTTTGAATAAATTTTTCAGTTAGAAATTTCTTAATTTTCGAGGCCTACTTTCAAATTTCTGCACAAATTTGTAGTTCGATAAGCTTATAGCCTACAATTTAACCAACTGCCAGTGTTATAATGAGGCAGTTATAGGACTTTTTTCCAGTCAAACGGCAGGCATAAGAGACGAGTACATATTCAAACAAAATTTTTTATGGTAGATGAATTAAATTACTCTTAGGGTTCATTTTTAAAAGTCAGCATGAATTGGCTAGGCATAAATATAAGTCTCATCGGTAAATGTGAGAGTATATAGTCTCTAAAGCCATCGTTAGGTTTATTTAGCAGATGCAGAAAATATACCCCCATCCTGGCAGACAAAATGGCTGCTGTGGTCGCTCTCATGTGCATTTGTTTATTAACTTCTGATTTCAAGCTTACGTTTTTTTCTTGTTGGCGAGACTAGGCAGAGATATGTTGCGAGATATGTTGCTTGACGATGATGGCCGTACTTCGTTAGCCTAGTATCTGCAATAAACAAAATTGCAAATTAGTCATGGAGCCTAGTTTAGCTAGTCGTGTTATGCCACATACATTGCGGTTCATCAAAAAAAGCAATGACAAAAATTTGTCTTGAGGTGACTCCCCTCTTGAACAAGGAAAGAAAAAAAAATTGGACTTAACTAATTTGTTGGTATTTTTTATGTACACGAAGGATCAGCCTTGCAAATTATTACTTTCTGGCTTGGTGCAATTGCAATTTTTTTAAAGCGCTATAATTTTTTTAATTGACGTAAAGTTACAAGTTGTACGCAAACTCATTTTTGCTTATCTTCACCTGGACACATTTGTGGAACTTGATATCTCTGGAATACAAACAGCAACACGATAACCCTGCCCACATCACACAGGTTGCACACTGCTATCTAATACTTCAATAGCTTGCTCAGCACTGGTAGAGAAAAGGTGAGGGAATTCATAGTGGCCGTCTTCTGCTTCGATTTTATTGTTTGACCGTAATGATCTTTTCCACTATTATTGTTATAATTTTCTTCAGGGACAATGTTTTGCAAGTAATTATTAAATTCTAATTCCAAGTGGGACAAAGCCATGAGTAACAGTAGGCCTAAAACCCTAATTTCTTGTGCTGATGTGACCTTAAAAAGTCAAATTAGTTAGCATTTTTTTTTTTATTTCTTGTGAATTCATCGTAAAATTGTTGACAATTTTTTTACGGCTGTCAGATGTCGACTAACGCTGGCGTTTTCAAATTCACATTTCCAGTTATAATGGAATGAACGTTGTTAGACTTAAACGTCCTAAATTGGTCAGTTTACAGCCATAGGAGTTGGTGTTTGTGTCGGTGCTAGGTTTATATCCTGCTGAATTACACAGCTGAGGTAAATATGTCCAGCCCATTATAAGCGAGTCAAAACGACAAATTTGCCGTCGGCTTCATGATTGGTCTTGTGGCCAAACTTAATATATAAATCATTCTTCCAAATGTGCTATTGTTTTTTAAAAGTGGTTGGTAATGTTATAATGAAAAAAAAAAATGCCAAACGAACAAACAGTGGTGAGATAAACATAAATAATTGTATCCCGTACTTTTTAACGAGCGAGGGAGATTCCATGTCTTTTGGAATCTCATGTGCCGTCCTTTCCTTCTTTGCAGTTGATGTCTGCAGTTGAGTCGGAAGCTGAACAAACTCCATGGCCAATCTCACATCTCGCGTCCTATTTACTTATGGCATCCCAGCCTGTGTGGCGATTGCTACTAGTTATTTCTGGTTCAAGAAGAAAGGTGGAGGCAAACAAAAGGGAAAGCAAGATCCAGTAGAAAAGGGGAAACTGAAGGAGAGTGGTTCGGTGGTTACAGTACAAGCGCAGCAGAGTAACAAGGAGCATGTTGATACCCCTCGGGGCGAGCCGTCGCCTAAGACGGGTGGAGCAGCCGAACCTGCCGGACATCTTGGTAACGATAATGTCGTGCTCAGTAGTACACATATTGGCGATGTTAGTGCCCTATTAAGCTCGGATGCATCACCGCACCCCCCAGATAGTTGTAACTCAACTGCTACTTTAAGTGTTGCGGGAGGAGAGCTTAGTAAGGCAATTTCTGTGGATAACTGTGAACTAATTACCATTTCTGACGACCTTTCTTCTTGCAAACTTGCAGTTGCAGGCGGCGGGGAGTGTGCCACCATCACCGCTCGGACGGAGGAGGAGGCATCTCTAGACTTGGAGGAAGAGTACCTGTCGGAGAGGGAAGGCGGCAGCAGACCTCAGTCTGCCCGGCGATTGACGGCGAGGAACAGCAGCAAGGACAGAAGTAACACAATGGTCGATTCCGAAGTTTCAGCGACGTCGGTCGGGCCCAAAGTTTCTACAACGTCGATCAAGACAAACGAGTTAACAGAAGCGGAGTTGGACGAGGAGCTAAGGATGTTAGCAGAGCAGTTGGAGACACCGCCATCGTCGCCAGTTACGACGACTACCCCGCATTCGGGTGGCGGTGATGTCGAAAGACACTCTCCCTCCTTATTTCCAGTAGTGGCAGCAGCATCGTGTGAAGAAGCAGGTGTGCAGAGTTGCAGAAGCAAGGAGACGGATATGTGCGATAAGACCACACCACGGGACCTTCACCGTACGAACAGCAGAGCATCGGTGACAACATCTGTGACGAGTACAGTATCAAACTCTGAAGTCTGTCAGGTGCGCAAATCGTCGTCTCTGATAGAGGATGTGGGGGCGAAGTTAGAACAGTTCCAGATAAGAGGTGGCAACAGCAGTAATACACAATTGGCTCCATCCATTTCAAGCCAGGGAGAGTGTACCATAGCCGACAGTCCTCGTTCAACGAGGCAGTGCACCGTGCACATTCGAGAACAGTTGGAGTATCCCGAATTGCACTTTCACAGGCTAAGTACATTAGGCGCCGACACAAACACAAGTGCCTACGGGTCGGCCAATCAGAGCCCATCTGAAGACATGCTGGAAAGTCCAGCAGCCAGCTTCTCCGACATCCATAGTGAAGTAAGTACGACTGTGGGTTGCATATGGTGTTTGGTTTTGATCTGTTCTTAGTTGTGAACTAACTGGGTTTACATATTATTAGTAAGATAATGGTGTTTCAGCTAATAATGAAGGTTAGAGTATGCAGTTTATCAGTTTAACTCTGACTAAAATCGTCAGCAAATTGGTAGTACTTAAAATTTTTCATTAAAAAGGGTAGGCCTACATTGTTATCTATAGGGGCAAATACGGTTTCTGTGCTATAAGAAACTTTTATTTGCATGTAAATATGTGTGTAATGCTGTATGCAATTTATTTTCATTTTTAAAAAATATTTTTTATTTAGGAATGTTAAAAAAATTCCAGTTGTATTTAGAGAGTGGTCCACAAAAACTTAACACAAAACTTTAAATTATTCAGTCCAAAATTTTTTAAATGGGGCCACTTTTCTGGGTCCGTACGTAATTTACTAGCCTATTATGGTTCCGAAAAGAATTTTCTTTAAAAAAAAAAACAACTTTCAATCAAATTTCGTACAGTGTAGCCATGATGCACTATAGTAAATAGGGTAGCTAGTGATTCTTGGCTGCGCCTACACCTAACAAAATTCGAAATTTTTTCAAGCATTTTTTTTATTTAAAAAATGGAGGATTCCTTTTTCCCGGGATTAGCATTGGATTTTGGGGTTTTATTTTTTTTTTTTTCAGTGACAAAACAATTTTGGACTTAAAATAATTTCACGCGCTTTTTTTGTGGACAACCCTGTACGGATATAAATCGTGGGTAGGGCTGGATTTAATCGTTTGCTGCCTCTAGGCCCGCCACAATACCAACCGCCCTTCCTCAAAGTGCTGCAGCGAACTCTCTTCAGCTCAGGACTCGCACAAAATACTCTAGTCCCCTGTCTTCCCCCCCCCCCCCAAAAAAAAAATAAAAAGGAAAGTAAACAATTTTTCTACGTAGAATTAGTCATCTGCAGTGCTAAAGGAAAAAATGTTTTGTATGGCTTGCTGTTTCGAACCAATACTGAAATTTTGGAACAATGGTTTCCCTTTTATGGCGTTACTTGTTGAAAATGTAAAGCCGTACACTTTCACTTAAAATCTGGTTTTGTGCTCGTTAAATTAGTACGAATGATAGCTTCCTGACGTGGGTCCAGCTCACATTTTGAACTTTACATTGTAATGAACTTTTAGTAGCCTACATAGGCCTATTTCATCAAATTGCTCAAATCTTCCAAAAATGAGAATACTTGAACACCGGGTGTCTACCAGTCAGGAAGTCAGAAAATTGGATGCCAGGTCGGGAATTTTCACCGCTGGTAAGTGAGGACGATGTTATTTGCTATTAAACAACCTAATGTTGGGGAAGATAAAAATACTTCGAACTACACTTGGTAACACCCAGTATCTGTTTATTTTGATTCTGCTTTATTTTTTGTTTGACCAACCCTCTCAAATGCCAATTCTGTAGCTGTCACCAGACCATAGAAAGCATTCGCCATTTCATATTTTCTACTCACCACATACCAAATACATCTTTGCACGATGCATGGTTGCTCTAATTTATGCATTTATGAAATTGTACAATTTTTTCAACCCCAGTATTAATGCAAAATGAGCTGTTGTAAATCTGGGCATAACGCTGCGAACCGTTCGTCTCTTAACTTGTGGTTCCTGACATAGTCCTACCTCTCTTTGAGTGACATTCTCTCTTGCTAGCCATCGTGTTGGCGAGTAAGGCTAAATTCCAAGTCCGTAATGTGAGTGGTAACCGTCATTAAAATTTTGTGTGATTGACAGTACCGCTTTTTCCTACGTATAGCTTACATGATAGCGCCGGACTACTTTCACAATGTAACCACCATTTTGTGCTGCTTCATGTCATTGGTGGAAGCTACTTTTAGCTTCGTATATGGCCTTAAGGCTGTGCTTAAGCTAACAATTGACTCCTTGTTTTGGTTTTTAACCCTTTAAGGACGGGTGCGCCCGAATGCGCCCGCTGTATAATCATTGTTTACAGCTCTTCTACAAGTCATATCGAAAACTTCCAGCCAATTACAGTAAAATTTAAACTGGGATATGAAAGCCAGATCATTAAGGATAAAAATGACACAGGTTTCATTCCCTTACCTCAATTGAGCGAGAAGCTGTGATTTTTTTTCTACAAGTCAGTTATAAGTTCTTAGTGCGCACTCAGTCCTTAAAGGGTTAAGAGGTTGCTCGGCTCTGTTCTTCCACTACAGTACATGTTGTAGAATGAGGCTTTCGACAATGACATGTCAAAAGCGAGCCACTTATGTATTAGATAAAGAAAAAAAGTTTAAAATTCACTGCTACACTTGATTAAATAGGCCTATCAAAAACTTTTTTAAAAAGTACCGTAAATCGTGTAGGAAATGACTATTGCCTTATGCAGCTAATCTGGCAAAAATCTGGGTCATGCGTTAAATTAAAACAGTCAGATATTTCTTTACACAATATCTAGGAAATTTTTGACAGCATATAATTAGTGGATGGTCGGACTGTGTTCATCTGTCTTAGGCTCAGTTCGTTTTCTTCTACATCGACGTTTGTGGTTTTGAAATTTGGCACTTGCTGTAGCTGTAAAAGCCACAAACAACGATTTAGCTTAGGTAGTGAGAAGAAAATGAACGGATCCTGGTAGTGAGAAGAAAATGAACGGATCCTGAAGAAGACCGATGAGCACAGTCCTACCATCCACTGATTATACTGTTGAAAATTTGCTAGATATTGTGTAAACGAATGACTTTTTGAGAATGATTGTGGTATGTAACGAACGAGTAGTTCCTGATCGTAATGTAAACTTTCATAGTAAGAAACGCCATTCTTTGTTTGCTGGATGTCTTTCTCATTTATTCACATATTTAGTTTTTATTAGATCGTTACTACTTCAAAATCCTACAGATTTCCCAATTATTTGTAACACAGGACTCGAAATGAGTGTAATTGCTTCGCAGTGTGTGCCACAAACATGTTCTTTAGCAATTCAAAATTAAATAAGCTAATTATTACAGTTGTACGATCCTACTGTCTTAAGTGAGACGTAATGGCATATTCATGTTGGCGTTAGCTGAGAAGGTGATGCTAATCCCTACCTCCCTTATAAACGGACTGCATGTTGCTAATGCATTCAGGGAAATCATTGGTATATAATAAGTAAATTAAATAATTTCCAAGCTGCATTCGCCTACTTTCACATTGCATATTATTCATAATCTTGCGAATTTTCAAGAAAAAAA
>JAHWFP010252299.1:0-28312 GCA_023313725.1 Lithobius niger | reverse complement strand
TTTTTATTTATTTATTTATTTATTTATTTATTTATTTATTTATTTATTTATTTATTTATTTATGTATTTTTCATGAGTGCACTGAGAGTGAACGACAAAGGACAACGCACAACACACTAAACCAAGGAGGCTTAAACTCGACCTTAATCTGACATTTTCTATATTGCGTGGGTTTACCAGCATCCCGGACCACCTCTTTACTTTGAGGAGTGGGAATTATACACGTGGCCATAATTTCAAACTGCTCGTTCTCCCCTTTAAGAGGGATTGTAGGAAATTTTTCTTCTCGCACCGTGTGGTGAGGCCATGGAATGATCTCCCGGCTGATGTTGTCCAAGCACCGTCACTGGCTTCGTTTAAAATAAAACTGAGAGGGGTTGATCTCAGTAAATATGTTAAACTAAGTTTAGACTAGACAAGGGCTTTGCCTGCAGTGCTTTCAATTTGAATATACAAATTTTAGTTTTATACACATGTTTTAATTTTGTATTTATGTTTATCGTTAACTTGGGCAGGGTGTCAGTGGATAAAACAAGTTCCCTTTCCTGACCCTTTGTGTTTCCACAATAAATTAATTTATTATTATATTATTATTATTATAACCATTGTATCTCCTCTATTTACTGTATCCAAGCATTCTGTGGTGACTAACATGTTTTTTTTTAACTTACGTCCTTCTTCCAATGTCCCAATTACTTGGACCTCTGCTACATTAATGATGTGAACGTTTTTTTTCTCCGTAGGCATGTTACAATCTTTCCTATCTTCTTTGCAATCCTTTGTGATTTGGATAGTGACATATCTTCCCGTCAAAACTTTTGCACAAGTAAAAACATTTCTTTTAGGTAAAATAGAGGCAACAGAACCAATATTTTCAGCACAAACGGAATCACCGCTTGGCTTGAAGAGTGTGCCTGGTTGGATTTTAGCAACGTCTTCATTACTGACGTGGATGGTAACATCGTGGAACCTCCCTGAAAACAGAGAAGATAAATTAATATTGCTCTCACAATAATTAAATTGCATATCCACACGAAGCAGATGATTTTAATCTTAGATCTCTGATAAAAAATTGGAAATACATCTTGTTGTGTATACTCTACACTGGTAACTGGCAAACTGTACCTGAATCTCTAACAGTGACTTGGTATTTTTTTCCCTACATTTACGTGTGTGCGGGTCAGTGTTTATTGACTGCTAGCGGTTATAATAAACTGTTACATCAAGGTGAGAAAATACCCTTTGGTACAGAGTTGTCTTTTAGTCTTCTGTACAGCTATACCGGCTGAGAAGACTATTGCAACGACTTTTTCCGTTCGTCCGTCGCTTTTTTTCAACTTTGCAATGGTACCATATAGAGGCGACCACTGTTTACAACGTTATAGTGTATTCAGAGTTAAAAGTTAGCTAAATAACATGGCAAATTAAAACATCGTTACTTCCTTTTAGCTTAAAGACTTCTTCGACGTAACTAAACGAAGTAATAACATTTGATCATTGAATTGAAATCTTAAGGATAACACGCAGTCGTAAAAACAAAAGGAATTTATCTTCGTTTAAAATAGTCTCGTCGTCGCATTGTTGCAACCAAACTCTCCATTAGGCCTATCTGCTACTGCAGTGAAAAAATTAGGCCTAATAGCATATTACTATAATGAACTTACTTTTGGTTGCTGTTGCTGTATCATTATATTTTCCAGAGTTGTTTACACTGAAGTTTAACATGAGTCTTGCTGCCAGCCTTTCACTGCAGCTCTCACCTGACGGCTTTTCTCACAGCATCCTCTCAACTCCTACGCTTGCAACGTGCTCTCTTGTGGTGGCAACTTTCACCAATGATCTTCACACTCGCAATGGGATGACGCATCGGGCGCACTGTAAGGAGCATCATTACTGTTGCCCCCCCCCCCCCCCTTGAAACTGGCCTGGCGGGAAGATTCATTATACAGAAATGGCTTACAGGTTTGAAAACTTTGGGAAGGTAGGCATGCATACAAAGGTTCGTTTCCTGAAAGAAAACAAGAAAAGATCAAGATGGATGGTTGCGTCTGGTGAACGGAACAACTTAGTCCATAAGAAGGTGTTGTGCCACCTAAATGGTCCGACTTAGCTCGTGGTGGTGATGAGCGGCCTAGATTGTCTGATTTAGTTCGTTCACTGAATTGCACAACACTTGCACCCTAGGGTGACTTAGCTCATTCTGGTCGTTGGAGCTGTCAATACATCAATGCTGGATAGCTGTCACTAACTTCCTTCACGAGTTCTGTCTGGTGGTAGCATTCCTGTCTTCCGAGTAATGGCCATTGTGGGTCCTGAGCTTGTCGAAAGGGCTTGTGCAGGAAGAACGAGTCCTGATTTGTGAGGTCAGATAATGACGGTTGGATGGACTCCATCGCTTTCGTTGGGTACAGCAACACCGCATTTGTAAGGGTTCCATCACCGGTCAACACGCATGTGGATGGTTCATTAGCCGATCAATCAGGGTCAATGTCATCTGCATCCTTTGTCACCATCAGCGCTGCAAACTGCTCAAACTTTTACTCGTTCACACCTACAGTTCGCTTGGCCTCTAGTCAATGTTGGGAACGTTGACTAGTGGCAGCTTTCCTCTGGTTTCGAGGTCGGTGAGGTCTGCGTCACTTTCATCATGGAAGATTAGACGTGGATATGGATTAGACGTGGATGAGCGTCACGTGGATCTCTCGGTGGTTCGTTGCGCATGCAGAAACACCACTCTGCCTCAAGATGTGCGATTTCTTCTTCATCCACTCGTCGAATGCCTTCAGTTTTTCGGACGTGGCGTACCTCGTAGTGTCGGGTGCCAACTTTCCTGATGATTTTGTGGCCGAGGAAATCGGGTTGTACGATTCTCGGTCCTGGTTTTCTTGGTAGCTTCGATGGTGGTAGACGAATCTTTACGTTGAGCCCTGCTGGATAATCTGGACGTCTACCCAGGTTTGGTCTCGTCTTTCTGATGTAGTTTAGTCGGTAGCGCGTTTCGTGATCGTCCTCTTGGGTCGACCTGCAGGTAAAGACTCTTCGGTCGGTGACTGCTCTCCCTCGTCGTCAGAGGTTTCCGATTCATCTGAGTGCTCATTGGAGTCATCTGAGTCAGTTCCCGATTGGCTACCTTCTGATTCATCAGCTGACTGGTCTCGTTGTTGTTGGGGTTGGACTCGCTGTCTGGGTGCATCTTGTGTCGTTGGTTGCGCATGATCGGGAAGGTGATCATCGGCCTCTCTTGGAGTTACTGTACCAGGTCGGTCATCTTCCCCATAGCAGTCCATTATCGCCGGGTCAAAGTACGGCGCCATTTTCTTGACATTGAAAGTTTTTATCTCGGTTGGGTTTTCTACAGAGAGTAAGCGGTAGGTCACTTTGCTTCCTTTCGATACAACGCAATAAGGTCCCATGAATAGTGGGGCAAGTTTCTTTGCAATCTCTCTGTCTGCATCTGACTTGACGTGATTCCGTACTTTTACAAGCTGGTCTCGTTTGTAGTCAACTGGCCGGTGATGCTTGTCGTATCCTGCCTTTGCTCTCCTAGCCACCTCGCATAGATGGGCACGCGCTAGGTCGTGGGCTTGCGCATGTCATTCTTGCGCGTGTCATTCAGCGTACTCTTCTACAGTGTCATCCGTGTCAGCTGGTGGTAACAGCAGTGCTTTAAGTCTCAATCTTGGATAATGCCCGTTGACTAGAACGTTTCTCCTGTGGAGTCATGAGGTGTCGTTCTAATCGCCCATTGTGGGCATGGTAACAGCGGTCCCCATGAAGCATGATGTCCATCAACGAATGATCTTAGGCAACTCTTTAAAGTGTGGTTCACGCGCTCAGTCGAATTGGCCTGTGGGTGATACGGAGTCATGCAGCTGTGTCGGATGCCGTTGATTTCAAGCATTGATTCAAATTCCCTTACAGTGAAGGCGGCTCCATTGTCGGATATTAGGTACTCTGGCGGTCCCACATCATTCAGAACATGTTGGGTAAATTTCACGACCGCAGTTCTGGCTGTGGCGTTCCTCGTTGGGATCAGCCAGACCCATTTCGAAAAATAGTCTGTGGTGCTCAAGAGGAACTTGTTCCCAAAGGTCGTGACTGGTAGGGGTCCCACGATGTCTATTCCAATGATTTGGTAGGGTCTCTTCGGGACAACCGGCTTCTCTTTGGAAGGAGTCGAGAATTGAAGGACTCGCATGAATGGACAGAGTTTTATGTCCTTAAAGAATCCTGGCCTATAGGCTAGTTGCCGCAGTCTCGCTAATGTTTTAGTCCCGCCAAGATCACCTGCCTGGCAGTGGTCATGGTTCTCGTGAAGAAACGAGTGTCTCAGTGACTTCGGGACGTAGATCCTCCATCTGGATTTGCACGATTGGCGGTCTGGGGCGTAAGGGTCATTGTAGAAAAGAACATTGTCGTCGAAGATGTATTCTTCTTAAGCTCTTCGGATGAATCGTGGCTTCTCGGTCTTCCTGGCCTCTTCTAGCTCGGAAGTGCACAGACCAGATTCAGTTGGCGAAGTCGTCTCTGTTTTCTTCTAGCTGGGTTTGGGCTTTGTTGACGATATCGTCTCTTGCGTGAGATATGATGTAGAACATCATTGGCGGGTTTCTAGAGAGGGCGTCTGCAACGACGTTGGGTTTCCCTGCTCGATGGATCAGCGCGTAGTCATACATTTGTAGCTGAATGGCCCATCTTCCAGTTCTTCCTTTCATCTTCTTGTTGGTTAACACCCACTAAAGAGCTTCATTATCGGTGACTAGCGTGAAGAGGGTACCGTCAATGTAATGTCTTCACCGGTCTATCGTTTCCACTGCATCTAGCGCTTCCTTTTCAAAAATCGTGTAGTTCGATTCACTTTCTAGTAGTGTCCTGATGTAGAACTCGATGGCTTCTACTTTCTCGTTGATGACTTGGGCGAGCGTTCCTCCTATTCCATAGTCGGAAGCATCCATCTCGATTTGGAAGCGTTCTTCAAAATCTGGGAGCTTTACGAAGTCTGACGTCAGAAGCTTGTCTTTAAGTTCTAGGAATGCTGTGGTATGGTCTGCTGTCCAGACGAAGTCCATTGAAGACTCTTGAGTAGTTCGCGTAGTTTCTGACAATACGACGAAAATAATTCACTAGCCCTAGGAATTGCTGCAATCTTCGCTTGGTTGTTGGTTGCGGGAAGTCTCACAGAGCTCTTGAATTCTCCTTGCTGACTCTTATCCCTTGGCAGGAAACTTCATGACCGAGAATCTTCATTATAGGAAGGCATAAAGTGGCACTTTTTGCGCTTCAGCGTGATCCCATGCTTCTGCAATGCTGCGAAGCCTCTCTTGATTGCTTGGAGGTAATCTTCCCAGGTGTCAGTCGCAATGATAATATCGTAGACAAAGACGATGCAGTCTGTCCCAATTAGGCCGTGGACGATTATCCCCATGGTCCTTTGAAATTCGGCTGTAGCATTCTTTAAGCCGAAGGGCATCACTGTCCACCTGTAGGCCCCACGATGTGACAGAAATGTGGTGAAATCCCTTGATTCTGGGTGCAGAGGGATGTGGTGAAAGCCAGATTCCCCGTCTAACACCGAGATGAACTTCTTTCCCGCAAGAAAATGGAAAGTTGGATATCGTTGACTACCGGTCCCGCCTCCATTTTTCTTTCTCTTTAGGATTATTGGCGAACCCCATTCGCTGATGGTTGGTTCTATTCGCCCGCTCGCTTCTAATTCGTCAATCATCTTATCAATTTCCGCCTTTGTTCCCTTGAATGAGGATAGCCTCGCGACTTGACTACATGAGGTGCGCTGATGAATTGGATCTTGTGTTGTCGGATGCTTGTTAGGCCTGGCTTGCGTGGGAATAGACTTGCATGGCTGTTAATTAGCACTTGGAGTTCCGTGAACAGCTCCTCTGACATGTCGTTCAGTGCATTTGGTATGGCATTGTCGAGATCGGCTGCCATCTTCCACATTGTTTTCCGCATACGTGACTTCGGGTTGGAAATTTTCCCTCGTCAATGGGAAGGATCTGTCTATTCTGTCTTTGAGCACTCCCTTGTTGCGCTCATAGTTCACTAACAGTTTAATCTTCTTCATAAAATCTCTGCCTAGCAAGAGATCGGGTACTAGTCCATCAAAGACCTGGAATTGCATGGCGAAGTGCAGGTTGTTTACTTCGAACGATAGTCTCGCTACTACTATTGGCATCATGGTCACAAAGTTCACTTGGTCTCCTCTGTACCTTTCTAGCTTGATTTTTGGATAGGCTATTCTGAACCAATTTGCGTCAATGTTTGCAGCATCACATCCTGAGTCTCACATCCCTAGGTCTGAGTACTTCACCATCTTGAGTGGAATATAGTGGATTTTCAGTGGTTTCCGCACTTTCATCATCTTCGACTGGCTCGGCTCGTAATCTTGCGTGCATTCTTTCATTAAATGTCTAAACTGGCGACACTTATAGCAGTCTGAGACCTTGAACTTCCTTTCGGACCTTGGCGGAACTTCCTTTTTTCGTTGTTCGCTTGGTTTCACTGTCTTGTCGGTTGTTGGCCTGGCTCTGGCGAGAAGCTGGAGTCAATGGTTTGCGTAAGATCCTGGCGACTGCAGTCTTGATCTTGATCAGTACGGCTTGTTTCCGCTGCATTTGGCATTGCTGTGGTGCCTTGGGCTGTTGTGCTTGAGTTGGGTTGAGGGTCATTCTGTAGCTGACGAGCTGACTGCTGTCCACTGCATGGTTTGAACGTTTGCGCTTGGGCATTGAGAGTTGATGACCTTTCTGACGAGTCTGTAGTGGCTTTCCTGCTGTTGGGTCGACCTGTCGCATTGCCCATGGTGGCAACTCGTCGACGGCTTGTACTAAATCTCGTACAGACTTGGGTAGAGGTCTGGACAAACGCGTTCGTGGTTGTGCTTGCATGTGTTCCACCACTAGTGTGACCATTTCTGCCTCGTCACATTTGTGTTTTAATGCTTTGAATTTACTGATAATTCTCCCCAGGAAAGCTGCTGGAGTTTCCGCTTTATCTTGATGCATGTCATAAATCTGCATCATACGCTCGTGATCCGTAAGTAGAGTTTGAAAAGCTTTCTTTAAAGCAGTTTTAATTTCATCCCAAGTCCCCATCGGTCGAAGCTCGGCTCTAAACCTATCATTGTTTTTGCCTTTGAGCGAGGTTAACATCAAATTTTTCAAATTCCCGCTTGAAATCCCTTTTTCTGCGACATATATTCCCATTTCTTCAAACCAGCACTTCACGTTTCCATCCTCCGCGAATAATGGGGTTTTTAGATGCATTGTTGCAATTGCTGATCCTAAATCTGACATGTCTTGCATGGTCGTACGAGAAACTGAATTACTGTCTTTTTGCATGCTTGATTGCTGATTTACAACATTTGTTTGAGATTTACATGACAAATTTGCATTGTTAGCACTGTGTTGTGCAGTATTGCTCTTCACATTCGCAATTGTATTACGCATTGGCATTCGTGAATTGGAAATTTTCCCTCCAATGTTTCCACTTCTCTGTTGAATTGTAGCAGAATTAACGTTACTCATTGGCTGATTTGTACCACTGTATGCTCCTGAAATTTGATTCGTGGCACCTGAATTACTGCCATCAACTGACCTTGACCTACGATTCGCATTTGGATGCTTATTCTTGTCTCTACCTGCATTGCACTGGTTTGCAGGAGGTACGCTGTGACTGGCAGTTTTGATTTATGGTTGCGTACATGCAGGTAGGCTTAGTGTTTGGTATTAGTAGGCTACTACTGGCATTCACATTACTTGCATCAGAATTTCCTGCATTACTTTGTGGATTAAATTGATTGTTTGGATCACTGTGACATCCATTAGCAGTACCTGTATTTGGTGTTTTCACTGAATTTCCACTGATTGCTATTAAAGTTCTATCATCATTTACTGAATTAATCGAATTTGCCTGGGTGGTGAGAGCATTAGTGTGGTTCACAATATTATTATTTTGAGCATTTATTAATGAACTACTTCCAATGCCACTAGTATTTGCATCACTATTTATTACAGCACTGGCTGTTCTGGTTGTATTTAACTGCGCTGCAGGAGTACTAGTGTGGTCCTGAATTATCTGCTGCAGTTGGATCCTTAAATCATTATTTTCCTTATGATGTTGTGCATTAATGGCTCTAAAATCATCAGTCTGTTTGTCATTTTTACTTCCCAGTTCAATTTTTAAATTATCGATTTGTTGGGTAAGAGTCGACCTAAATTCGCTCAACTTTGGTATAGTATCGTGTGGATGCTGAAAAATCTCACTTACGGGAGCAGTACCTGTTGCGCCATCTGTCGGCGGGATGACAAAACTTACTGTCAGGCGCTACTAATGGATCACCGTTAGCATTAACATTGTCATTATCATTACCTTCACTCAGATTAGAGTTTGATTTTGGCAATCGCGACATGAATTGCTGCAACTTTTCATGCAAATTTGGCGTATTCATAGTTTTAGCAATATACTGATAGAATTCTAAAAGGATAATGCGGATATATACAGTTATACACTTTCGTTACTTGAATCAATCGTTACGACTAGTTTATCGATTACAATGTCTTGTTTGGCGGTTAAACTTTTGGCACAAACGCTTACAATTCACAAAGATACTCATACGATGAGAGATACAAAATACGCTGATTGTTCTCTTTGGCTCCACAGTTATCTGCTTCGAAGTTGCACGAATAAAATCGACATTTGCTTATGTTTGCTTCGGCACTCGGAACGTTCTCACCTGACAGTTCTGCGAAGGTCCTACAAAGGCTTGGTCGGCCTTCCCTCTGATGATCATTGTATGCTGGTCTGGCCTGAGTTTGTTTCGAGTCGAATTTCTTTCTTTTTCTCCTATCGGGCACCATTTAAATATAATGAACTTACTCTCGGTTGCTGTTGCTGTTCATTATATTTTACGGAGTTCTCTACACTGAAGTTTAACATGAGTCTTGCTGCCAGCCTTTCGCTGCAGCTCTCACCTAACGGCTTTTCTCACAGCATCCTCTCAACTCCTACGCGCGCCTACGCGCTCTCTTGTGGTAACAACTTTCACCACTGATCTTTACGCTCGCAACTGGATGGCGCATCGGGCGCACTGTAACGAGCATCGTAACATTACCACGGCCACGTCAAGTTGCTACAAGTCGCTGTTGGCTTCATCAACAACATATTATGACTTCTCTCCACTGCTTCTCTCCGGACACTTCCCTGCTGCACCACTGATCTACATAGCCTACGTTGCGCATTACATTGTAACATTGTAACTGTGAGCCCACAGGCACACCGTGTTGCAAAAATGAATACGCTTACTGCACAATCCAAATCTCCGTTAGTTGCTATTAACGAAATTAATACGAAATTAAAAGTGCAGGTAGAAATTAAGCCTAAAAGCTGACACCTATGCCTAATATATAAAATAAGCTTAAAAGCTAACACATTTTAAACCAGCAATTCTGATGGTTACTGCTTTTTGATTATATAATAGAGATAGCTGTTGCAATGCGTGATAGAAGTGTGCACCTTACCAGTGGTAGTGGCGGAACTGTACAGAAGACCGGATGCGACTAGGCAGCCGCTGTAGCAGCCTGTTTTATGTGCAAATCTGATACTTCTAAGCTACTTACCACTATACAAAACATTGCTTATCGTTGGTGTATGAGGCTTCTACCTATTTACGTTTTACCACAATTTCATTCAGGACTTAGGCTATCAAGATAGTCAAAGATACGATGAATGGAAATACACGAATGAAACAGCGTCAAGAGGAGCTACTAATTGTAATGGGAAACTTTCGGCTATATGCTTGTGTGTGGTTTAGTCTTTTAATTATAGCACACATATTAGAAAATGAGGTCTATCAAAACTAAGTTCCTAGCCACGATATGTTGAATGACATTAGAGCTAAATTACAATTTGAGTTTTAACTTTATACACTCAATGTCGGCCAATTCTGAATGGACCGTAAACACTACACTAGAGTCTAGCACAGCACACAACGATCGCTTCCATTTCTCACGTTATTCCATTACAAGTAGAGCCCAACGAAACTGAAAAAACTCCTTTTGCAAAACACCGGAAGTTGGGATCAAGGTGGGCCGTAAAAAGGGCAAATTGCCGTGCAGCGACTAAATTTCTTTTCTATTGCTTAAGGTGAATATATACATTACCTGAATATCATTTCTTTCTCAAATGATGTTTCCCTACAGAGACCAACTAAATTCAGCCATCCAGTTCTCATATCCATGAAGCACACATGCGTACTCCCCTCCTATAAATGCGAGTGGTTCCCAAGCAGCTGCCCCTTTTATTTCTCTCAATATGCTAACCAGGTGGTGACTCAAGAGGGTAGGTAGGGTGGGTACAGCTGACGTACATTTTTGCGTTAGCAATAGAAAAGGAATTTGGCTGCTGCGTGGGAATTCACCCTTTCTACTACAGCAAAAATATACGTTACCTGGATTATATAAGTTTGCAGCCATCGTCACAAATGGCGGCGGGCACCACATGACGGGTTCCTTAAGGGATGAGACCTGGGGTGTCCCCACAAAGCCAGAGCCTCGTGAAGAGCAGGTACATGAGATAAACAGGCGTAGGTGGGCGAGGCTGCAGGAGACTGCATCGAGGCATCAGAAACGAAGTGGTGGCCGTAGGAAGACGTCAGTGAGCAGTGTAGGCAGGTCCAATGATTAAAGATAGGAAGAATCTCCAAGGAGAGTCGAGGCAGGCAAAGGTCCGAGGAAGGCAAGATTCTGGAATCAGCGTCCAGAATCTGGTGAGAGCACCAAGCAGATGGGAAAAGGCCAAAGTTACGAAGGTATGAAATTCCTAAGCAGGCAAAGTTGGCAAGTGATGCTGGTGAACGGAATTGGCTGAATAACAGGCATGAAGCAGTAGATGGAAGGTTGGGAAGATTAAGGAGCAGATGGAGTCCACAATGGGAATTAATTGCGGAGAAGGGATTTCAAAGAGGTACACGAGCCATAGTCCAGAATCAGATACTGCATGCCAGCAAACCAACGCATTGTTGAAAGGCGACGGGTGTGGGGAAGCAAGTTGGCAAAGACCAAGGCATCGCCGATGGCCTACCAACAAGGAGTTGGTAGGAAAAGGTCCAGGGTTGGACTGCCATCAGGAAGCAGGAAAAGTCAAAGGTGGAAGTAAATTTGTCCATCATGAAAGACTACAGATGCACGTGTGAAAACCCATGGATTACAAAGGTGTTCTAGTTGTTTTGAAGAGTTCAGATGAAAAGTAAGAGGTTGAAGATGGTTGATAAAACCAAGCTGAAAGTCATAGGTGAGTAACGTCACTGCTGAGAAGGCTGCAGAGGTGTTGGGGACGACTGGCATAAGGACCAGGTGAAATGTGGGGCTAGGGGCCAAAAAGGCACAGTCATTTGCCGCAGTGGCATGGTAAAACTCTGGACGGCGAAGGAAGAGTCGGCGTCATGAGTGATTCGAATAGGAGCAGCCATAACAAGATGGTAGAGGCGTTGAAGACAGCAAATCAGGCGGATCCGAATCAGAGGGAGGGTTAGACCAGATGGGAACCGAGGAAATGGTGTCATCAGGCAACACTCGTAACCTGTCAAAGACCAGCGTCGGGGGAGCGGCTGTTCGGGAGGTAAAGGAGTAGACTACAAGTAGATAAGAAGAATAGGAGTATTTCAGGCTGAGGTGTAGGACTGTCATCCGAGAAGATCTACTTATCTGCATAACGGAGGGACTGAGCGTGGGTGTTTTTTAAAGGTTTCCAGGACCAGAATTTTTGAAAAAATGACGAGGGTCAACAGGCAATTTGCAACATTTACGCAGAATTCTATGCAGAGCAGGAGTAAGTGGGCTTCAGCAGGGAAGACTATGTGACAGGACGTGGGACCCAGAGTCTAGAAAAGTCAACATCAAGGATCAATTGACGAGGAGCAGATGATATGTCTTCATCAAGGAGCTTGACTTTATTCCGAAATTGTGAGCAACTAGATTTAAAATTTTGAAGGATGTGCATTTCAAGGCTCTATTCCTCTTCTTGACTTTGATTGTTTGCAGAACAAAATCACTAAGTGAAACATTCACCGGAGCAAGATTAAGATTAACAATCAACAGTTGATTGGGCATTAAGTCGACATCGGCCAGAATTGAGTCTTTCAATCGAAAGAAGTTCTTGGAGAGGGATGGTGTAGAGGCATCACTGTCCACAGGTCGAATGGCAGGTGCACTGCCAGATGAAACAGGTGTGACGGAGGTTGAGACGTCAAAACTGGGTTGGATCAGGAGCGAAGGGTCAGAAAGAGCCCAGAGCAGATGTCGGATGATGTGAAAATGAAGCCAAAGATTAACAAGCAATAGATGCGGGTGGAAAATTTTGGGTAGAACGGGATGAAGGGCCAGATGGCCGGGTGGCTGAAAGCACCCCACAGTCTAATGAGACGAAAGGATTTGCAGATGGGAGCAAGAGTTCCCAGTGTACAGGTTCAGGTAGTGGCTGATCGTTTCCACGTTGTGCCGAATTAGCAGACGATGTCAAGACGGGAGAAGAGGCCAACTAAGATAAATCTACTGGCACTGACTAGCCCAAGGAAGGGGAGAGAGGAGTTACATTTGTTCTGGCAGAGACTGAAGGAGAAGAGGCATAGGAGTAAATTCCACGGTTGATGAAAACTGGGACGGTAGTGTGGCGATGTGTTGTGGTCAAGCGTCAGCTGAGAAAAAAGGTTATTTGCTAAGTGACGCAGAAGAAAGTCGATGTGACGGACGGGTGGATGCTACATGCGATGAAACACGACGGGATGATGTAGGGACTTAGGCTGACGTAGACACTTGTTGAAGCAACACATTGATTGATGAAGCCTGGTGGGATTTTTTCATAGACGAAGGAAAGAAAGATTTTAGATGCCTAGAAGCCGACACCATGGGGGCAATCAAGGCTAATGGGACAGAGGACAACGCTTTAAGAAGAACACATCTTATGGTCAAATTCAGAGATCGTTTGCGAGATGAAGCAGGTTTCAATGAGCCAGTTTCACGATGTTGTTTAGATGCCATTCCGGGTTAACTTGCAGGAGGAATGATTCCTGAGGTACGTTCAATTTTTTCTTACGATTAATCTGGTCAAGACGACTACTTGGCTTGTTTTGCCTGCTATGTAGCATGATCAATGGTCATACCGACGAAGCATGGCTGAGAAAAGTACCCAAACTTCAATGACATTGACGTGACGCTTGTGGATCCAATCGTAGGTGCACTGGATACAATGCCTGGGAAGTGGCAAGAAACTCGAGAAAGCGGCACACAATTCGGAGCAGCACAGGAACCGGCTATCATAGGACGTGCAGATAAACATTGAGGAAGGATTTAGAGAACTTCGTCCTTCTCGAGTCTGTGATGGCATGGACACGGGACTGTCGAGAAGTGAAACAGAAAGGCAGACTAAGCACGAAACGCACCTAGAGATTCGTAGGTGGCACCATCTAATGGTCAGGGCAGGCAATGCTGTGGACGGCATGAGGTGTGCCCTGCGGAGAGGAGCAGTGTGAAAGACGACCAGACGATAGATTCGATGCGGCGGAAAGGCGGTTCGAATGTGTAGGTCAAGAAGAGACATTGGTGACTAAACGCAAGATGACTAGGTCGAACAGGAGCATTATACGTGTCAGAGTGGAGACGAATAATGTCTGGTGAAAGGATTGACCAAAAAGAAGCAGCCAAAGCCCGGATTAGTTGAAGCAGACAGAGAGGAAATAATACTGACGATGAAACACAATGAAGAGATGTAGTAGAGATGGGTGCTGGCAAAGAAGCATACGTAATATTCCACTGTAGCTGTGGATTTCCCAGCCCCCTTTCATGGGGAGGGAGGCAGGAGCTAGAAAGCTCGGAACGTGTTAAGTGCAGAAGTAGGGTCATGACTGCGGTAGCACAGCACGAGGCCAGACGACACAGGATACCCTCGTTGAGAAAGAAGAAGATTGGTGAGAAGCTTTTGCATTGCCAAAGCGAGCAACCCCGAGACATGAAACATGTCTACTGAGCAGGATGAGGAAGTGATGATAGCACCGAATGCAGAAAGCTTGACCAAAGGTGATTTAGTGTATGAAACAGAAAAAAAGCACCAATATTGTGAATGGTGGTCGTTATACAGGATGTCTGGTTGGGAGTGGATACCAATGAACATAAAACAGCCAAGTATTTCCAGGTAGTTGACGCGGTTAATGGATATGGAGTCAGGGCAATCACCAAGAGGTTTAAGTGTCGCTGACACAGTGCGAACCGGATTTACATTTTACATCCCGAAACATTCCACTTTTTAATGAATGCACGATGAGTTGCCAATGGTTATGTTGTGCAGTAGGGTGTGGGAAGTGAAGATGGGGCAGAGGGTATACACATCCCACTGACCTCAATTATCCACCCCAGGTTTCCTCTTCCCCTTTAGAACTAATAACATGCAGAGGTCCGTGATCAATCACTGTACGTAAGGAGCCAGACATTAGACATAAAGTTCAGCATGATCTGATTTTACTGACACAGTTCTATAATACATTGCATGGTCAAGCTTAAAGTTAGGCTTATAGTCTTAGCAACCTACCTTAGTTCAATACTCCAGTCCAACATATGAGAGGTAAGCATCATTAATTTAGTCATTACTTTACAGTCACAAGGAAGTGTTCCTCTACAAGTTCAGACATAAAACAAGTTTTGTGGGTCGAAATGAAACACCTCAGAAAGGCAGCTGATCAGAATTAGTCGGAGCATTAAAAAAACCAGCACTCCTCACTGCCCTCCGTAACAGACGCACGAATTCTCATTTGGGACAAAATCGTAACAACAATGCAACAATTAACATGATGGTATATCAGTGAGAAGTATTGTTTAAGGAAACCAAAAAGAAATGTCAATGCAGACTATTTAAACTTAAAAATATATAAAAGGAGAGAAAAAGTGAAGTGAAAAGAGTGACAGATTTTCACAAGGATAGCCCAGCTGCCTAAGTGCAGAACATGACACAGAAATTTCGTGCCAGTAGGAACTCGATTTTGTACCTAATGTATTTTTGGCAGAAAACCTCTACAACTACTAAGTGCAATTGTAGGGCAAAAAAGAATGATTGGCATATTATTTCGTCGTTAACACTGATTAGTTTGTTGTCGATGAAAAACACAAGAATAGAGTACTGTCACCAAATTTTTGAATAAAACGCATGGGTCGTACTGGGATTTTACTAGACCGAATCGTATGAGTACGTAGGTGATACACTGGAACGAATTGCACCCGGATTCACTGAGCCAGGTTCGGACTGGCCACACTGCCATTATGCCATTGGCACAGGCGCCCTTTGGTTAATACCACACTTTAGGCAGCCTTCTGTTTTACCCCTCCGCGAAAGAAAAATGAAATCTTTTCCGTTGTTGAGCTCTCCTTCAGGCACAAATCCCCCTCTTCTCCTTACCCTTACTTGCATTTTCAACACTCTTGTTAAACTCCTCCCCCCCTCCCCCTAAAAAGAAAAAAAAAGAAAGACCCATGACTTCTAAGAAAGAAGTTCATAAAAAAGCCAATGCTTTTTATACGGTAATACAGGTGTTGACGCTCTTCAAAGCCAGTAGAATATTAAAATTAGGCAAAGGCTCCTGGGCTCTTCCCTGCGCAATGCTTGGGGAGCTTAGAACGCTCTCCAGACCCGTCAGACTTGAATTCCTGGTAAAATGCGTGGCGCCCCTCCCCCTTCATTTCTTTAAATGGCACAGGCGCCCTTTACTATCCAGTCCGACTCTGCACTGAGCCCATAAATAGACTTATCAAGTAGGCATACTAGGTTATTGGGGCCATCCTGTGAGTAGCCTTGAGGTTGAGAGATATACACTGTTCAAAAAATTCTGCTAAATAAGGAAGCAGTTATGATTTGGTGGATAAGGCGTGAACTAAACGGACTGAAGAAGCACGAACATTTGGCGAGTATTCCTTGAGATAGTCAATTTTTGGTGTTTCGCTCCACACTGCAGCTACTAAGCGTGCGTTCAGTTGTGGAGCGAACCCCCTTGATGTAGTTTACGGTGGTAGATCCACTTGGGTCGTACGACTTTGGATCCACGAGGGCAAGGAACCTTGTGCTGTGACATTGAAGATCATAATATTCATGCTGTATAGCATTTTCTACACCAGCAGATTCCGAAGAGGAGATGGCTTCACTGTATGTGTTTGGAGTTATTGGGAAAGTCATGGCTAATATATGATCTAAGAGTGTGAATGGCTCTTCGTCATCATGAAAATCAAGCGTGAGAACATTTACCTGAGTAGGGGCAGTAGTATTATTTTCTTGTGTGTGACGTTCGGCCATTACTCATTTGGTGGTTCTGGGAGGACGACCTTGCCCTTGACAAGGGTCGTGAACAGGAAGTGGCAAAGCATGTTGAGGGCGTCCAAATTGGGTATCCGGGACTTGGTTTTTCAGGGGGTCCAATGTCAGAGTCGTCCGTTGGTGGAGAAATTGAAGAGGGTGGTGGGTGGAGAAGGTCACCTCCACGAATAATCTCATCACGGGATACTGTGAGCTGTCTTGACTCCAAATTTAGGAGACAGAATCCGACATTGCGATTAGCGTATCCCAAGAAAATAGCACATTTGCAAGAGGGACGAAATTTAATACGCTGACGAATTGGGAGCGTATAGTTTGTTAATGATCCAAAAGCGTGTAGGTGGCGTCCAGAACACGATAGTGTTCGGTGCCCAATGGCCCATAGGAGTTTGTTGACGGAGACCATACAGGGCTTTGCAAGGCATGATGTTGTGGAGGTATACTGCCGTGTCTACAGCAAAATCCAGAAACGGACAGGTACAAAGCTATGTTCAAGGAGCATCGTAGCCTCTGGGATAATGGTGTGTCTGGGAAGAGAAAGGTGCAGGAACAGGTGTTTAATCCCATGAATGGCTAAATACTGTACGAAATCATTGCTTTCCCATACTGGCTCATTATCTGTGTTGAATGTGATGAACAAGGGTTTTCTTAGTCTCGTTCTGACGTTGGAGAAGAAACGTGCGTAATGCATTTAATACTTGTGACTTATGCATAAGGTAGTAGTGGAAAACACAATGGGAGTAGCTGCCAATGAAGAGAAGCAGATATCGTGCTCCATCAATCGTAGGGGTACTAATCGGTCCTGTCAGGTCAACATGGATAATCTGTAGAATGGCAGTAAACCGGCTTATTATTATCGTGATGAATTTGGTTTAGTGACGCTAAATAGTTTTGATCCCCATGATGACTTGCGCTTCCATTACTTGACGACAGCGCCCTCTGGCGTTAAATCTTCTTTCGTCCAAATGTTTACCATTGCCTAAAAAAGAGTGGCACTACCTGTACATTCTTCTACCCTGTCCAGCTCTGTAACAATTGATGCGAATAAGTTCGCATCTACGAACTAAATATACCCTTTCATCGTATTAGGCTTAAGAGTTTAACAACATACCGTCCATTGATTCTGAACTGCACGCTTTTAGCTGAGAGACAGATTCTTTCTTTTTGCTTATCAACAAAAATTAAAAGTTTCAACTCACCGACAATCCCATTTCCTACTTGAGTCCATTATTTGGCATGGTAGCATTGACATAATACGTTCACGGAGACTTTTGTTAAGTTTTACATAGGTGTGCGTGTGAGATACAGGGAGCATGGAGAATGGGCGACGGAGGTGACGTTTGTGGAGAGGCCACAGCAACAGAGGGAAATTTTTTTTAATGTATTATTATTTTCGCATGTGCTACGGCTAAGTTCCCCACCTCTTACATTAGTGCACTTACCTGTTCTGTGGTCTAAATTCACTTTTGAATTTGTTACCTTATAATCTAAATCAGTGAATGCTATGTTTGCTTCCCTGCTTATACAGTACGATTGGCGCTCACCACGATGTTACGACGATGTTATATCTCCCAAACAGTGGCAAATACCATCTTAGATATTCTCAAACATGAAGCGGAACGGTTTTTTGTCTTTCACTGACCACGACTAAAATTATATTTAGACTAAATTTAGCTTAGGCCTAAATTTAATAGTAAAAATAACTTTTTTTTTTAATATACCTAGGCGCCAACCATTATGAGATGGAAGCTGATCGTGTTCGATTCGCTGGCGACCCAACGCCGTCACACACTGTGTTTCCGTCTTCACACTATTAAACTGAGTGTCTACCTATTTTATAGGAAAATGTGTAAAAAACTTACTTCCGGTGATCAACCATGAATATATTATAACTGCTTGAATTTTGTAAAAGGCATCAAGATCAACTTGCAACCAACTATATGTACCTTTTTCTGAAACATGTTTGCAAATCAAACCAACAATACAACATTAGCTCACTAATAATTTATGTTCCTGGCAAAAACACAACATCTTTATAAAATAAATTGTATCAACTTTTACCGAAATTCAAAGAAGTTATGCCAACACCTAAGGAAAGGGAAAATATACTTATATTTTGGCATCAATGCGGCTGAAGCTATCTTTTTCCATTAGGAAGGCACCAGTACTACACTGTTGCAGTGTTCTTATAATAATTGAAACTACAAATTTCGTTGTGACACTGGCCCAGGGCAAAAGCAGGCTGTCCAAATACGATTTAAACCTAACAGAGTAGCCATCAAGTGCAGGTGAATGACGAAATCACGACGTTTTGGTTCCTAGATCGGAACCGTTTTCAAGTGAAGGAATTTTAAAACAAGTCAAACAACAGAAAAAAATTAAAACATAACAGTTAAACGGATGGGTCATGGTTCTAAGTTCTACAGGTCTTATGGTAAGGTACCACGCTAAAAGTAGAATAAAATAAAAACGTCGGCACAATTCGAAAGACTGTGCCAACAGTTAGCTCCGAACTCACCTAAGTCTGTAATGTCGACACCTGTAGACTTGGGTGAGTTGGGAGGTGACAGTTGGTCCGCCCATAAAGGTCAATTGTCAGACTTCATTGTAAGAGAGTCGTTGTTTAGTTCCAGCATTGTTGCATGACTGACACTAGTTTTGGTACTTTAACAAAAATCAGAGTTGAGAGTATATCACAATGGTTAGGATAAATACCTATCCGGCAAAACAGCTTGAGAATTGCTGAAAATGGGCAGTCCTTTTGCTCCGAAAAGCAATAGTAGCCTTTGAATCTAGTGCATAAACTGTTAGTGGTGTGGTAGACCGAACGGGTTATGGGTATAGCTTGGCTAAGAGCAAACAACGTTTTTCATATCTCATTTGCAGATCCAGAAGCAAAACGAAGCGTGAAGAATATGGTGTACTTAGGTTAGGCGTCAGGCTGGCGACTATTCATGACCTAGAACATAGGACTCTTCACATCAAAATACACTGGCTTCCCTTGGACGTTGCTGACGCAAATATCAAGAGGGCCTTCATAAACTATGGAGAAGTAATCAGTTTGGTTCATGAAATGCACACAGCTGAAGACTTGAGGCATTGCTGTAATAACATTATTTCAATTCAATTGTGCTACGGCTTAGAGAGTCGGTTTTTGTTGACGATGTTCCAGAGCAAGTAGTAAGTATAAGGAGTGTGTCGTCTTTGTTGGTTGTCAGCAACAGACCGCCACAATGCCTAAAATGTTCCTAGTGTAGGCACATCAGAAAATATTGCCCCAGTCTGTACTGCTGCACCTGTCATACAGCGATGCCAAAGAATGCCCCTTGCGTACATCTCGCCCCACCTCCGGAGAGGAACAAATCAATTCATAGCGAGACAGAACTGCGGTCAGGGGAGATCAAGACAGGGACTATCCATCAGAACAGTGGTTGTGTACATGCATCAAAACGTCGATAGTCTGCTGACGCCAGCTCGTCCCCACAACCAAAGGTAGTAGCCAAGGACAGTAACAACCGATTTTCCATGCTATCGGCTGCTGAAGATCCAGAAGGAATAGGTCTGGGGTCCCCCCCAGATATCTCCACTACTCTCCCGACGTATACGGCTCATGGTGAGCCGAGTGCCCCCTTAGATTGTTCAACATCCAAGGCAGAGTCACATGCAGGCAATTCCCATGTTGTTCCCTCGGTGGATGCATTGTTAGCAATCTCCGCAACTAGTGTCAGTGCTGTGTCTACTGAGAATTTGCTATCGGCACATGCGTCGCAACCGAATACAAACTGGGCGGATGAGAGCGAGGAAATGGTGGCTCCGTCTGAATCGCTCTGTTGTGCATCTGGTGATACTATGGTGGAGGAACGCAAGATTCTGATGGAAGTGGTGACTTGCTGCAAGTGAATTTGTAATTTGCAATTTGTAATTAGTAAGTTTTGGTTCAATATCATAAACTACGTTCAAGTTTTGTGTGTGGAACGTGAGGGGAGCAAATAGAAAAATTGAAGATGTTGAGAAGTTGTGATGTGACGTAGATATTTTAGGAATAGTAGAAGCTAAATTCCCGTACGGTTATGTCCCAGCAATTAAGGGCTTTCATGGCATTACTGGGCCAGGCATATCAGGGTTTCGTGTATTTTTTAGAGATTCAATCCCCTTCTCTAATCCCGTATATGCTGTGTAGAGGTATTGATGCTTATCTTATTCAAGTTTGGTGGGAAACCAAATGGATCACGCTAGGGGCAGTCCACGTGGTTGGGGGGTTTTCTGAGTCAGAGTGGGTGGTGTGGGTTGGCTCTCTTCCTGGTCCGTTGATTCTGGGAGGAGACATCAATTCACTGTGACACCAGGGGAAGAATTATTACAGGCTCTCTGGATCATCTCTGCTTGAAGGTTATCCAAAATAGTTTTTATTACTTGCGTAAAGCAGTACGGTTCTCTTGTGCAAGAATCCGTGCTGGATCTTTTCCTATGTTCCTTAGACTTGGCATCACAGTTTTCGTTCATGGCCTCGTCTGATCTCAGGGGCAGAGGCCACCTGCTTGTTGCACTGTCCAGTAGAGCTCATGACCCAGCCGAGACATCTGTCCAGCGGATTTCCGCAAATTGACTCGGGGTCTTTTGCTGTGTGGATTAATAAGTGGCTTCGGGAAAAGCGACTGGTGCAAAAAATGGTCCTCTGTAAAACGACGAGACCCAGTCTGTGTGGACCTCTGCTTGTAGAATGGCTATCTGTGACAGGCATAAGGCTTGGCAGTGGTATATGAGGTATCGCTGTGATGCCAGGTGGTATGAGTAGATTGTGTGAATGGGTATTGCATGGTTTGCCTATCTCGAAGGTCTGGGCTTTGGTTCGCCATCAAGACTCTGGTCTTGCAGTGACATGGGCATTAGACCAGACAGGGAATGTCCTGCGTGGAGCCAGTCTAGCGAATACTTTCTATAATAATTTTGCCACCCTTGGTTACCGTTTCTGTTTCTGCCCCGCGCCGAGTGCCATTTAGACTACTTGAACTCTCGGCAGCCTTGCAGGCCTGAAAGTTAGGTAGTGCTTCGGGAATAGATGGCATTACCTATGTTGACCTGCAGAGCCTGGATGAGGCAGGCCACTCTGACTTGCTAGAGTATAATCAGAGTCTCTTGAATGGGACTCCAGTACCCCAATCTTGGCTATTTTTGATCTTCACTCCTGTATTGGGCAGGGGGAAGGTGCGGTCTGCGGTCACGAGCTACAGGCCAATCGCCCTGCTCTCTTGCCCACGAAAAAAGTCTATGAGAGAATTCTCATCCACAGAGTTGTGTATCAATTGGAGGACTCTGACAAGCTTTTTGGTGCCCAATTTGGCTTCCGGAAGCATAGAGGAGCTCAGTATGCGATGTTGTATCTCAAGTCTGGCATTAGGAAGGCCTGGAGGTTTTTCTGGATATTAAAGCAGCATACGACATGATCGAAGTGGCATGGCTGAATCATTCTTTGCATGGCCTTGGTATCAATGAGGACCTTGGGCTGGCCTTAATGGCCCTTCTCGGTATGCGGCAATTTGTGACCAAAGTGGATGGTTCTTGGTCAAGAGTACAGTCTACCAACAGGGGTCTCCCGCAAGGTAGTTGTCTTAGCCCGGCTTTGTTTGTGGTTGCAATCAATGTGGTTTTGGTGGAGTTGAGCTCTACCGTGAGTGTGGTTTGCTTATGCTGATGATGTAGCAGATTGGCTGACCGAGAGAGATCTCCCTACCCTCCTAGGTGCTTTGGAATCTGCTCTTGCCCATGGTCCCCAACTCTTGGCAGCGAGAGGACATTTGCTATCTAGCATCAAGACTGAGCTCATGATCTTTAATCGTGGTCCCCTTGCTCACAGGTTCAATCATGGTGGATGGAACGAAGGTTTAGTCAACGGACAAGGTTAGGCTAATAGGTACCTGGTTCCCGACTTGACCCACGACTGGACTGGGTGGTAGATGTGGCTGTTGTTAGAGACGCCTTTACATCAAGACTTAATATCTTGAAACTGTTTGCCTGTAATAAATCAGTCGCGAAGCGTGCCACGATCAGCACGTTGTATAAAACATACATCAAAGCGTGTGCTAACTTCCATGTTCTAGTCCTTCTGACCTCGAAACGTGCAATGAAAAGCTTCCAGGTTGCTTTGAACAGTTGCCTGAGAATTGTGTCCGGCTGTTTGCCGTCTACCCCGGGTTTGGCTTTGCTTGTGGAAACTGGTGATGCCCATTGATATTAGGGCCAAGGAGCTACTAATTAGGCTCTGTCAATGGGTTGTTGAGAGGGTTCTTAATGATCCGCTTGCCCAGAGTATACTGGACTACACGACTTTGTCACAGCGAGGCCGTGATTTGCTGGGTGCTCCCGGAATAAGGGCATCCCTCCTTGCTGCCCCGGAATTGGCCAATTTTCCGAGGGTCAGTTTTGCCTCCCCTCATCCCCATGGGTGTGATGTGATGTTGCCCTTCAAGTCTTGTCTGGGCCCCAGGATCTGAGGCTCCAAAAGTCCGGATATACTGCGATGTGTCCTTTTGTGTTGTTAGGAATGGGTGGGATATGAGTTTGTGTTCCCAGCATTCGGCTTGAACACAGCTACTGTCTCACGTCTGTGCTTCAGCTTTCGTGGGAGAGTTAGTTGCTATCGATCGCATTGGAGGTGGGTAAGGATTTACACCTACCGAGCTTTTGTGTTATAACTGATTGTCTGGCTGATGCTGGCTGCCTTCGACAGTGCTCCACTTCCCTGGATGCAACCAACCCTCTGACTAGAGAATGGGTGGAAACTGTTTTTGGCACGTCAAGTGGGTACAGATGTTCAGATTGAGTGGACCCGGGTTCACTGTAGAGAATTCGGAAACGAGTTGGCTGATGAATTGGGGAAGAAGGGCTGTCACCCACTGACCCCTGCGGTAGAATTCGTGGTTGGCCCAAGAGATCTTTGGCCTGCCTATTCTAGGTGGTCCAAAAGGATTTGTCAGGAGTGCTGGGTTGGGGGACCCAATGGTCGAGCATTTTTTGGTATTCATTCCTCTGTCACGCAGCTTAGCGCTCTTGACAGTTTGTCTCGTAAAGAGGCAGGCCTGCTGTCTAGACTGTGTACTGGTCATGTCCAGCTTCGGGCCCATCTCTTTCGGATTGGTTGGGCGAGGACTCCGATGTGCAGGTGTGGTACGTCTCAGGAGACGGTGTTACATTTCCTGTGTGTTTGTCTGCTCTGGGTGGCACAGCGGCGTAACTGTCAGTTTGACGGGGTCGACTCCCTGGTGGTAATCCTTAGGATTCCCCCGCACATGCAGGGTGATCGGTTATTGTTCCGTAAAGTCCTAGGGTTCTGTAGAGCAATGGGTCGTTTTGAATCTTAGACTGAATTAGTTTTTCTCTTTGCTGCCCTTTGTTCAATACACAGTGTTTGTCGTCACTCGTAGCTACATACATGTGCGATGTTGAGGTAATGACAATGTTTTAGATAGCAAGTAACTTTCCCCAGGGAAGGGACCCTCCTCCTTTCAGCACCACTTACGGGAAATTATACAAGGAGGCGTTTTTTGTATGGAGACTTAAATTCCGACATTTCAACGCCATTGGCGGAGTATGAAGAAGGCTTCATTTGAGGTTTTTGGTCCTTAAAACCTTTCAAGTGGGTTTGTCCGCTAGTCTCACAAAGGATAAACGGTTTTTGTAAGCTGTTGGTTGGTTTCGTTTTGCACTTCTTCGTGTGTCTCCAAATTTCACGCCCATGTTCCCTTTCACCCACGTTATTCCTAACCGAACTGTGTTTAGTTGGTCAGTGGGGATTGGATCCCGACACTGTTTTAGCGTGGGGACTTGATTCCGGTTGAATGTTAAGAACAGTTCGTGTATGCTGTTGTATGCTGATGAAGAAATTTATAATGTTCGCATAAGGTTTAGTTTTAAGCTAGGTTGGGATAGCTTTAGCATGAGAGTATGGCTTTCAGGCCACATAGTACTCAATAAAATAAAACAAACTAAAATTTGAGCTGTACGTGTAAACCTCCGTCAGTTACTGCTATTTATGAATAAAATCCAAAATCGGATGCATTAAAATGCATAGAAAACTTTATATTTTCGTAAAACCTGTACGGATGTACACATTTGTAAAGTACCTTTAATTATTAAAGAAAAAAGCGAAACAACAGTCAACTGAGGACAAGTTCATTATCAAAATGAACCAAAAAATTGCATAAAAAGTTGCAAGCTAAATTAAAAAAAAACTATTAAACCATTAACTAGGCATTGGCAAAAATAAAATGTAACAAAAAAAAACAATCTAAAGAAGTGATATCTGAAACAAAACCCGCAAGGATGAAAGAACCCGCCAAGTTTAAGCCTATCAAAATAGTGACATTAGCACAAAAATAGCTGCTATGGAATTAAGCCGACTTTGGGCAGATTTAATATTAACCTTTAAAATTCTAAAGGGTCTTCTCGCGGCCGATCTATCCTTTTTCGAGCTCAGCCTTTCCTCTTCCGCCAGGGAACATTCACTGGAAACCAAGTTCTGCTATTTGGTTTCCAGACTTGATTGTAGGCGACATTTTTTCGCCCTCCGGGTTGTGCCTGCGTGGAATTTTTTGACTGAGGAGGGTGTCCACTGTTGCGGGTTTTAAACTTTGCTTGAAAACTTTGTCTCTCTCTTGGTTTTCTCTTGCGTGAGTATTGAATTTGGTCACGGACAGGTTTCTTTGCATGTTGGGTCTAGGTTATTCTACATACATTTTTCCTGTTTACTTCTTTCTACACAAGATCTTATTTTTTTTCTAGGCTCGGTGTTAGTGGTTCCCCTACCCTTCCATTTGCCTTACCACCTTAAGTGGTTAAACATTTATTTATTTACATTAGTTACCAAGGTAGTCCCACCTACTATTACTTCAGACGTTAAATGGAAAATTGGAGCATTGCTACGGGTTGTAGGCTTGTAGCAGTGGTCAGCTTTTTCATTTAACCTGTGATCTAATAGTCAGTGGCGTTAGCTTGGCAACTAATGTAGCATCTTGGTGGCAGCCATTTATGTTCTGATATCACTACATTGATTGGCTGAAACGTGGCAGGTTCTGTAACCCTCGTGGGTAGTTTTTCAGATATGGTAAACACAATTCTTGGCTCAACAACACCACTTTTGAGTAGTCAACATTTCTAAAACTCCTTGGTTCTCAGGGTGTTTCCTCGATAATATGTGTGGAAGGATAAACGTAGTCAGTCTCCGTGCTAACAGTTGTGTAGTTGAACCACACTTTCTAAAAACATCCTTCCGTTTACAGCAGCTTTCTCATCTTGACAATATCTATCGCCATTCAGCTAACATGCCTTGAACAATTTAAAAGTAACTAAGAATACGGTGCAGAGGAGACAAGATTTAATCTAATCTCGATCTGATTCCTACTTTCCACCCGTCTTGAATTGAAAGTTAAAGCATTATTTAAAATATTTCTTGCCGGGTAAGACTTTCTTTATAGTGTCCGCGGCCTATCTTGTGTTCTCTGCAGAACGAACACAGATAATCGATTGTACGTTTTCAGTAGCAGAGTGCCTTGTTGATATCCAAGATGATTACAAAAACAATGGCAGCCATCGATTAAATCCACCCTATCCAGGAAGACGTAGCCGCTCACAAAATACTTGCAGGATTTTAGATACACCGCACACACAATAGGTGATGTTTTGGCTAGCGATATTAAGAAGGCTTATATGCCGTATAATTCTTATTATATTCTCTGCCAAGTAAGTAAGTTTTTTCCAACCCAAATTACAAGCCCAGTCTGATAAAGGAACCACTCATCTGACAAGATGCTCGCGCTGGGTGCGAGGGCAGCAGAAAAGATTAAAAAAATATTAGTCTCTTTTGCCAGTAAAAAACAAACACTTGGTTCCAATAATAAATCAGAATCACAATAAAAATATGTACAAAATATAAATGGATATGTACAGTACATAAAAACAACTTAAACTATGAACAAGATTTCCGAACTATCTCTGTTCAGGTTGATCAACCACACAAACAGATGTTTCTGAAACGTGTACAAATTTCTTATTTTTTTGTGTTTTTTTGTTGTTTTTTTTTTACCTTAGTTGGCAAGTTGTGAAATTCGCTGCCAAGATAGAACAAATATTTGTCTGGTCTTTCGTTTGAAACCTTTGGTTGCATAACATAAAACAGTGATCCATTCTTAGTGTGGTGATTCGTGACACAGTTAGTAGACAGGCGTGCTCCATTTCCTAGCAAAGTTCCGAAACATGCAGGTGGTTAACTGCCAGGGTACCGAGCTGTTCATAAATATTGACATAGTGATGCGATTGCTTTTTATATGCCATCACTTTTAACTATTTTGTATTGAAGTTTGATGACCGGATCTGCAGCTTTCATGTATGCGTCACCTGACCAGATGATTGAATACTGTAAGGGATATTGGCCCCAAAGGTATTTAACTTTGTTTGATTTACTGATCTGTGTTCTCGGTTACATTAATGCAGTGTCAGCTGGGTGTTGTCAAATTTTATTTTGCAGGTGACAACTGTAAAAATAATTTTGAGTGACAGTCAGTGTTAAACGATTTTCAGTAAACCATTCGCTGATTAACATTACGTCCTGTTCAACACGTGCAGCATCATTGTTTACTTTGTTGTTGAAAACGTTTAGTGGATCCGTATCGTCAGCGAATGACTGTTCAAGGAGGTGTTCAAGTAATAAATGTCATTAATGTAAATTAGAAAAAAAGCAAAGGTCCCACGACAGAGCCTTGACGTATGGTACTCCTGTAGTGAAGAGAGCACTATCACTGAAGGTAATAGCAGTTTTAATAACTCGGGTTCTACTTGAGATATAGTCTCTGAAACACTAGAAAACTAATAGACAGTTTTATATGATAGCTTTTATGTAATAATTTAGTATAATAGTTTTATACACGACAGATATAAAAATTGTTGGCTAAATAAACCATCAGCAATCTGATTGGAGCAATATGGATAACTTAAGCGCATACAGTAACACACTAATTACTTTGCTTCATAGTTTCTTCTTTCTGGTTTGGATTTAAAAAAATACTACGCATCAGGCGAGCTAAAAAACAGTACCTTATCTTTCAAAGCAGTAAAACAGTGGCTCTATTTTTCAAGTTAGTGTTTTTAACTCTTCCAGTGCTTACAGTGCTTTTAGTGTAGGCCTAAATATTTCACCCTTGAACGCACTTTTCATTCCAACGAAAGGAAACCAAGGAACGGTTAATACATAATGTGTGTTATTTTTTTGTCACAACCTTATGAAAAACTCTAACATTCCTGGTGAAAATAACACTACGCGACAATAACCAAATATTAATACCGGTCTTACTGTTTTCTATTGTCCTAACTATAAGTCTTATTGTTCTTTACTGTACAGGAAACAATAGCTGTACAGTAAGTAAACAATTCAGGACAGTAGAAACAATAGGCAGCTCTTGCTGGCGCAATACATACACGTGTATATTTTTACTGTGAAGATGACATCAACGTGGAAATTAAGTATATTTTACCTTTTCCTTTTTACACCCTAGCCTTTTGTAATTTGCATATATTTTTTCTTACCGTCTGTCATTTGAAAATCGTCCAAGTTGCCGTTCACAACATTCTCTGCAGAATAGAATTTCTGTTTTTTGAATGTACTACTTTGGTTTGCTTCTTTTCGCAGTGCGATGTTTTCTGAAATGGGTTATCATTATTTTCGCATATGCCAATTTCAACCACCAATATTAATAAGTATTTCATCAATTAGAATGTTTTTTGTTTGTTTGTTATGATGTTGTTTAGAGACCACCTGTAATTCCGTAAAGCAATAAAAACAACATTGTCTCCAAAGGCGGCAAACTAAAAACTGGCTAAAACGCATTAAACCTGTGTTATCTTTCGGTTCGTGGAATTCAAGAACCTTTGTCATTTCTTCCCCTCAGAACTAAAAAAAAAA
>JAHWFP010252298.1:6358-21951 GCA_023313725.1 Lithobius niger | reverse complement strand
GCTCAGCGGTAGGACCTTGGCCTTTGGTTCCAAAGGTCCTGGATTCGATTCCCCGCTCAGGCAGTCTGACATATAAGTCCAAAAGGCAACGTAAATAGGTTTGCATCTGTATTTAGTTATTTCTTGTGAGCCTTTGGCTTTCCCGTCTTTATAGTAAGTCTTGCTACTAATTTTGTAACCTGATCCCTGTCGTGAACAGATTTTTTTATTCAAATAAATTGTGCTGCGTAAGATGTAGAAGCAACACCAGACCTGAACACCAGGAATCGCAAGTCACCTGTAATTAGTACGACCAAACCCCTATAAATTCGTATACCATCCATGCATAGGTTTTCTTGTTTCACTTATTTTAGGAATGTTTACTTTACGTCCTGCTTTGTGTGCTTTAGCGTTTTTGTGCATTAATGTATGTCTCCCCATCCCCAATGGCGATCCCTTCCCCTAAAATTAATAAATATTTTTGCTCGGCACCAATGGTTTTCAACGTTTTGCTGCATTATTACGCCTCTTACATGCAGGCCTTTTGTATTAGATCGATTCTTTCAATAATTTTCATTAAAATTTTTATGGTTTGCCATGAGTGGATGGCTCGCATCCCTTGTCAACTCCAGATCCCTTTCATCTTGATTAAAAATAATATCATTGTACATGTTGTCATTTCATTTGCAGCTGGTTTATTTTGCCTCGTGGAGGCCACAATTTTCATTTTTCGTTCGTCTCGACTTTCGCGTACCTCCGAATCAAGACCTTCTTTTGAGAATCCAATCCCCTCTCTAGATCTTCTAGTTATCTCTCATGGTCCCTGACCTACTCGAACCCTTTTTGCTGGAAATTCTCACCTAAGAAAGACCGTCGAAGATCTTATCAAGGACCGCGGTCCTAAAGTAAGCCTCACCATGAACTTCCATGGTAAAAGTCAAACTTTGAAACGTCTCTAGAAGTGACAACGACCAACGAAATTCGGTATTTAGGGTCGTGTCCATCTCTTTCACTGCATTAAACATTTTAATGACAACAATCGTACCGTTTGGGGTTCACAGCGTGGCCATTTCCTGCTGTTGTTTTTTTTGTTGTCGTTATTGTTGGGATTCTTTGCCCTCACCTAGAGATCGAACCAGTGAACCGATTTACAAGTTTTATACCTTAAAACGTAGGTATGGACCAAGGGCCTTTTGAACGCTATTTTAATATGACTACAATATTCTTGTTGTTGTTCTTATTCTTGTTGGGGAATGTAAAACTTTTACATCCTATCATAGTTTCCATCATAATTAGCATAGACCAACGAAATCAGGTATTTTGGAATCGTGTCATAAATATTTCACAGCATTACGAACCTTTTGACCTCCATAGCATGGCCTTGTTGTTGTTGTTATTGTTGGGACTCTTTGCCTTCACTAGTTTGCTGTTATGGAACAAAATCATACACATCGAGCTACAAGCATAAAATTTTCTACACAGCAGTACAAATCGAATTAGAGACCTCGCGTGAGAGACCTCGAACCCAGGCCCTCAGCACCACTTTGGGGAAATTTTGCTGTCACCTAGAGATCGAACCAATAACCTGATTTTCATGCAAGCCATGTCCTTTTGAATCCTATTTTAATGTGACTGCTTTATCTCACATAGCGATTATCTGGTATCAAGATTCTAGTTTTTTAAGTTAACTGGAATACTTCCAAGAAAAAATAACAGAATATTAGTATTGAAAAACGCTAAAGCGTATAAAACACGGATGTCACCCTTAAAAAAATCAATGCACTAAAGGAACAGAAAGAAAAGAAGAAAAACACATGTAAACCTACACCCGTCGCACAAATACGCGTAAAAGTAGCGCCAGCTTCTACAAGTATTAGTGCGACACTGATATGGTTTACACGTCTTTTGTATCTGTTCCTTTAGCATTGAATTTTTTTAAGGCTTACATCAGTATTTTATACGCTTTAGCATTATTTATACTAATATGAATATGTATCGACACAATAAAGGTTATGTTTCGATACAATAATGGCGACATTTCGATGCAATGATGATAATGTTTCGATACAATAATAATGGTGACGTTCACTGTAAAAAATATTATATGAATACTCAATGTATTTGTGTATCTAAACTCCTATTTTACGACTGACTTCGCTAATGGAGGGCAGACAGAAACGTTACACTTCAACGTTGTGTAACATTACACAAAATGACTTGAAATGACAGAACAACAGCGATCCTAGCAGGAAATATTGTCACTACAGAGAAATAACACGTAAAATGCGTGCAACGTTACACATAATACTGGGAAATAAAGCGACAGCAGAGTTCATAGCGGAAAATGTTCTTCTTACAGCGACATAAACACAAGAAAGATGTGTAACGTTACTGATATTGGTGTTAAATTTGACGATAATAGCAATTCAAGCTAATAATATTTTCACTATACACGGCTGATTTGTGTAATTTCATACTACAACAAAATGTTTTTAATTAAAGCAATTTTTGATGCCTTTCACGTATATTTCTGATGTCATTACACACATGGGTGCTTCCAAAACGAATTATTGGGGGAGGGGAAGCAAAAATATCTGTTACTAAAAAAAATTGAAGACTTTGCTCTCTTTCCATGTGCATCTTTCATCTCATGTTAAACTTGCTCGAATATCCTGTGTAATGCATACTCTATATTTTTCCAGATTCTGTGTAAAGTTACACAATAATTATGTGGCAGCCAGAAAGTTGTGTAAAGTCACACTTTTTTTTTGCAGTGTTTAGTTGCAATAATGGTTTCGTTTCGAAACAATAACAGTGATGTTTCAAAACAGCAATGCTTACTTTTCGACACAATAATCGTGCCGTTTTGAAAAACAATGGTCACGATTTGAAACAATAATGGTGACGGTTTGACACTAAATGGTGACCTTTTGAGACAGTAATGGTGGCGTTCCGACACAATAATAATGACAATTCGACACAATATTCGGTGACGTTTCGACACAATAATGATGACGTTTCAACACATGTCGGTGTCAACAATAAGGGCCACTTTTGAAGCAATAACGGTGGATTGCGACACAATAATGGTAACGTTTCGACACAATAATGGTGAACTTTCGATACAACAATGGTGAGCTTTTGATACAACAATTGATGACGTTTCGACATATAATAATGCAGCTGGGGACGTTTCGATACAATAACGGTAATGTTTCAACGCAGTAATGGTGATATTTTCAACACTTGTTTTTAAAGGGTATTTCCGGAGTTCGTGGGCCGGACATGGGCCTTGAATCGGCTTACACTCTTATCGCTAACGGTCCACGTAATGTAACTTTAACTTTATTTAACCGCCGCTAAAATTGATTAAGTGTTCCTCCGGTGCGCACGCATGGGTTTTTTCTTAACGCTTGAAACGTTTTTTATGACACTGTCTAAAAAAAAAAAAAAAAAAAATCCGATCACGCATCAGCACTTTCATCAAACATTTCTTGGAGCCGATGACCACATCATCAGCTCTCTGCTCCATTCACACGATCGCCTCGAAATGAATGTAAGGGTCGTTCAGAGACATGTAACAACTAGAAACTTCGATCTAAAACTTGCCTTTTATCAAATATGCAACTGTTGCACGCTGATCATGGCATGATTAAAACATAGATACTCCATAACAAAATATAAGCTACTAATTTCGTTTTGTTTGGTAAAAAAAAAAAAAAAAAAACCATCGCCCGCATCTAAAATATCACCAAAAAAACGTAAAATAAAAACACCGCCGCTGGCGTCATTTTTATTCAACATCACTTCCGAAAACCACTTAGTTAATTTTTAGCGGTCTAACTTGCCTATGCGCCCCAAAACGGGCAATACAAGACAATAAAAGGATGGCAAGTATTCTGCTAACCAAAGAATTCTTTGCGTTGGTGGTGGTGGCGGGCCCCCCCCCCTTGCACTCACTTCAGCAAAGTTGCGTTGCTATGTCAAGTGCTTCCGGAGTTATCACAATCCATTGCGACCACAAGGGAAACGACGTAGGGTCGGTCTCTACAAGCACAGGCACACAAAAACGTGCACTTCTTTCCGGTAGCGCAGTGCGAGGGCAGTGTGAGGAGAGAAAAGAGAGAAAGAAAGAAAGTTCTCTATCCATTAATTTAAAATTTTTAACATCATAAATGCATGCATAACGTGTATAAAGTGTGGCCGACCCATAAGAGAATCCATTTTTAAAGAAGAAGAAGTGCTTTTGCGCGTTTCGTCTTGTTACTAGGGGGTTAACGCAGAAATAAAATCCAGTCCGGTTCAGTTCGGCGCATCGTATACAATTCTTTCTACGTGGACAGACACAATTTTCGTGCATGAATTTAACAACATGAAGAAAAGCAAAATTTCGTCTTTATGTTAATAAAGAATTTTGGTCAAGCGCACGCTGGTATATGTTCTATCTGCACAGCGATAATCTAAAATGAAAAACAGAGCGCAGTGTAGCGTTAGGATTCCCGTCTTTGTGACCCTAAAATATAATAGAATAACATATAGTAGAATGTTGTGGAAGATGGCACCAAGCCAAGGTAAGAAAAGCAGCCTATTTTTCCTCCTCCTCCCCCCCCCCGGGTCAAGAAAGGAAGATAGGGGAAAAAAAGCAGAAGGAACACATTAAATATCATGTCCGAACGTGCTTTGAAAGAATCATGAATTGTGAATCTGAAAGAATTTTTTTTTTAATATCATAAAACCAAATCTTATGGCATTTAATACCTGCGTAAAGGCACGGAACACGAAAGGATAGGCTTAATTGTTTTACACATTTGCGTAAAGGAAGAGGAAATATCAGAAGAAAATTCCATCTAAACATGGCGACTGAAACAAGGAATCGCACCAGTGAGGGGGCATCTTGCAAATATTTGGCAAAAAAGATCGTATTTATGACGAAACTGTTCAGAATAAACGCTTTTATGCGTTGATACAGTGACTCAGTGAGGTGCCGGTTTCGAATGTGAGAAGGCAGGAGATCTTTCCCTTAATAATCATTGGTTCAAACGGAGGCGTTTCATAATTGCTTCCTTTACGAGATTTTCATTGCTCATGCGCGAATGTGCCAATTCTCGGGATGCTCTCGTTCATCCCGATCTCGCAAACAAAGCCATTCACTTGAAAACGAGTGACAGAAAAAATGGCCGCCATTCACGAGTACGAGGGACAAAGACAGGGAAAACGGGCAAAAGCGCTCCAGCTCCGAACTTCCATTTATGAGTTTTTTTATTATTATTATTATTATATGGAGGAAATAAGAGTCGGCTCGTGTTCATCGATGCGCGAGCAGAGGAGAAATGGAACAGTGCAGAGAAATGTTGTCGAAGTATAGAGCTTAACGCCTCATCGGTGATGAAGTAACCAACGCCATACTAAGGTTATTAAATTGCCAAAAGTCGTCACTAGGGAAAAGTTGACAAGATGAAATGATCCAATTTTTACTACCAGAGACGAGAAATATTTTAGATCCCTCGATAAAAAAAAAAAATAGAGTTCTAGATTCATTCTTTTGCCTAGTAGCAGTGAAAGACGGCGAGCATTCTCTAAAAAGTTAATGACCAGTCAATATAAAGTCCTTTTGTGAAAACTTTTTGAGGGTGACGTCTTCCATGTTGTATTTCTCAACTTTGGTGGTTTCCATTAACCGTCTAGCCATGGCCATCATAACCATCATCAGCCATGGCCTGGTGCTTTAAGCCCAAGTAAAGCGTCAAACAAAACGGTATAAAAATCTTTTCAAAAAGTGATCGCTAAACCACACGGCCAAACCAAAAAGAAAAAAAAAAGACTTCGTTAACTTATGATGCTGGTGTATTGGTTGTCTATCATTGATTTTCGACCGTAAATTTAAAGACGTGAAAATTATACTTTTAGGTGTCATTTTAGAATTTATTTTTATTTTTTTTTCCGACGTTAATTTCTGCATAATTTGCCATGTTTTACTAGAATACACGTATACATTCGCGCATTTTGAGTTACAAACTTTAGAACCCGTTAACCAATTTTGGTTGATTTACGAACTTAAATCCACAAAAAAAATGGAGGTGTAAAGTTTAAAATTAATGGGATAAATTTGGTGATCTTTGACTTCACCGTACGTCAACAAAAGCACGTCACATCTACGCAATCTTCTAGTAGAATTTTTCAGGTACAAGCTTCCTCCTGTGTGGAAGCTTGTACTTTTCACACAGGAGGAAGCTTGTACCTGAAAAACCGTTTCTCGAAATGTTTTTCAACCTGTTTCTCAAAAAAACGGGAAGCCTCGTAGAGATTTTATTTTTCTATTTGCTCATCAGCGAGAGAGCAAAAAAAATTAAAAAAAAAAAATTTAGTCCAGTTTATTTTTAGTGAAGCGAGGTGGAAAGCAGATCAAGTGAGTTCCAAATCCTGTGCTGATGTCTGTGTATCTGTAGCCTTGAAAAATTGAAATTGGCACATTGTTGCCTCGACTAACAATTTGCTCTGCGCGGCCGTTTCAGCGGCAAGTTTTAAATGACGTCATGCTTGAAGGACAGTTATTTCTCACAAGGTACGGAACGTACAAGCCAAAGAAACGCCCGCGTGTGGGGCAGTGCGTTTGTTAGCCCTGCTCTTTAGAAAATAAAGAGAGTGGGGATGGGGGGAGGGGGAGCAATGCATCTGTTACCATTACGGATATGATTACGCATTAACTGAATCTACAAGGGGTGAAACAAAACCCCGGTCGAATCAAAACCCGGGCGAAGCCGGGTACAAATGCTAGTAAATCATAAAAATGGGATTACCGAGATTATTACTCTCAAATATCAGAAATTAATCGGCCATTCAATATGGAGCAGTGACAATAAAGCCTATACGGAGCTAGAGCTGGAGCCGGTTCTTGAGCGTCTTGAACTAGCTCCAAGCTAGCTTCAACGAGCACCTTATGAAAAAGGATGTAAAAAGGCAACGGCCTTCTTTAGTCAAGCCGATACTGCGAGAGTTGATTTCTTAGGCCTACAAAACTTTGTTTTATCCAATCCCTTAAGCCCTAAACAGACTGGCTGCTCGCGGCTGCACGCCGGCGCAGTATGGAGTAAAAAAGACTTCAATATTGGTCCTTAAACGCACAGCAACCATACGATTGCACCAATTTTGACCTTGTAGGCACGTAGTTACGCATCGCTTCGCACGAAATTTTCTTCTGTCTGGAGAGGGCTTTACGCTACGAACGCTACGTTCATGATATTGCACAAATCGCTAGCAACTGGAATATATCGGAGAATTTTGTTGACGTAATGAGCCTTAAAGTTGAATTTAAGTTGGACTTAAAAAGTCGTGAAAATGCTTTACTTTATTGTGGACGAACTCCTATAACCGATTACTTCTCCTTGCGCCATTTTTCAACTTCTGCTATTTTTCTGTTATTTTTAGCGCGCGAGCGTAGTTCAGACAGAAAACGCATCGGCTGCTTGACAAAAAAAAAATCGTCAGTATAAGCCAGCTCTGCGCCCCGGCCGTCCACGAAGTGTGGTAGCAACGACAGTTTGTTGACACAGTATCACTCGCAACTCCATGTTGGCCTAACTAATTACAATTGTCAAACAGACAGCGTTGCTGTGTAAACCTTATTAAGTATCTCTCAACCGTGAAGGCAGGAGCATCAGCCATCTTGTCACCGATCGAAAGCATGATTACACCATGTTTTTACTTGCTGTTTATATAAACACGCGCTGCGGGGGTGGGGGGTGCGGGGGGGGGGGCCCGGGCAGGGCAGAAAAAAGTCGACTGGTAAAATGATCGTGGTGAATGAAAAGTTTACGCTCGACAGACTCACACGTTTGTCCAATTTGATCACAAGTCTCATGATGTCCCACCTATGACATGCGAGTAGTACCAACAGGAGTACATAAAGAGCAAATATTGAAGAGTTGATTCAATGTAATCTAGCATTTGGCCCGATCGGAGTTTCCCTCTGTCAGTTTAATTATTTATAGCCAATGTCTTGTAATAAAAATGTCGCCAGTACCTATAGTTTCGATCCACCGTCAGATACTTCTTTGAAGGAAGGATATGAAGGAAAGGACACGCCAACACAATGGTTATTTGCGCCCACACTTTGACCTTTTTTTAATTCGTTTAATTGTAGTCATTGGATCCTTCTTTGATCTACAAAAATTCGTTGTGCTACAAAAAAAACCGATTTGCCGACTGAGCAATGTTGCCACTTACAGGGAATTTTGTCAACCCTTTTTAGGGAAAAATGTTCTTAAAAACGAAGAAAACTTGTAAAAATGGAAAACTGAAGAAAAAAAATAGGGAAATTCGACATTTCAATTGGAGTTGCGATTTCAATTTGGATTTGGAGGTCCACTTTTTCTTTTACGTTTCCCAGTGTTTCCCGTTTTTTACGTTAATCCATCCCATTCCAAACCTCCTCCCCCCTCCTAAAATAAATAGAACCGAAAATATTAAACTAACGTAACAGAAAAAGTATTTTTATTTTAAGCAAATTTATCAGTTTTCCTAGTTCAAAAGAAAACTATATTTTGATGTTTTATATAGTCAATAATAAAGCGAATATTTGATGAAATCACGCAAATAGTTTTCAAGGAGACAATTTTCAGAAATAAAGGGGGATGAATGGATTCGGTCACAGTGCAGTGACACGGGTTACCACAGCGCCACACATTACAGAGATGTTAACCAAACCCCAAATCTATAGCTTATCGTATACAGCAGTGACATATTCCGCCATATTGGCACCAGTATGGGTTTTGGAGGGCATAACTACAAGGTGCACTACATAAAAATGGAGGGAAAAACAACGGAAGAGCGGATTTCTTAGGCTTAAAATAACGTTGTTTTCTCCAGCAACAAAAATCGCGCGTTTTAGGTCTAAGAAATCACTCTTCACAGCATCGGCTTCAGTATGACGCCCTTCTGTTTCTCTCTGCAGTGCCCCTTGCAGCTAACCCATTAAGGCTCCAGCATAGAGTTATATACAATAATACTACGTCGTGTCACTGCTCTATACGTGTATCTCCTGCAAAAATTGAAAAATCCCGGACAGAAAGACAGAATGTCTCGCGGAAGGTGGAAACAGCAACGAATACCATCAAGATGGTGATAATCGACAAGAACGTGACGGACCGACGTGAGTGGCCGGCGACACCAATGATATTCGGCACAAACAAAAAAAACGGCACATACGCACTTCCAGAACGGCTCACTAAACTGCGCATACCATCTTTGGAAAAGAGAAGGAAAAGGGGTGACCTTATGGAAGTGTACAAGATTTTTTGGGGGAAATAAAGCGTTATTATCTGATTTATTTTCCCTAAAATTAAAAATTAACAAAGAACACCTACTTGACGGCACTGTCACTACTCGTTCCTGTTTACGTTAAACCGGCAGGATGAAGTAGTTTGTCATCGATGCTCTCAATCGTAATCAGAAACAATACGCATGTTGACGTTAAAGTGTTAAAAGACTCGAAGTTCTCGGGTGTTTCATATTTGCTCACTAGATGGAGTTGAACAAACGTAGAGAGATTGCTCCTTCTTTTACAATACAAACTCCTCCACGATACTCAGCCGATCCTAAATTAAATCGAATCGAATCAGCATCGAATTCTGAGATTTTCTACTTCAATCCTGGGTTTTTCACTCCCTCTTACTAGACTTGTTTCTCCTGCTAAAACGTCTAGTAAAGTTCAAATTTGAGCCAGTTCAGCTGTAGGAGCATTTGCTTCTGGTGACACAAGGATCAAGAAAATTATTTATAAAACAAAATACTGTTAGAATCTGTAGTCACCAGCGAGACAGGGTTGGTGCCAGGGCGCCCATCTTCTGGGGTCGTCCATCTAGCATCGTCCCCCAGGCGCATGGCGATTTTGGCCGTGATCCGAGCAGACTCTTCCAAATCCCACTGACTATGGCCCCCGATCCCCCATTTCTAATGCGTTCAAGGAAAGCGGCAAATTTGACGCTAATTGCCCAGCCAGATTTTAATTAAGGTAGGTCCCCTTCATGGACTCCCTCACCCCTCCCCTTCAAATGAACTGGAACACACCATAGAGAAACTAAGCAGCTATTTTTTACTGACAAAGGTTGGCCACAATTGGAATTAGCTTCACAGCATGGCACTTCTAACTTCTAACTTACTGACTTCTAAATTGTCCTAACTTCTATTTTTAGTCTTTATTGCATTTTTATTGTTTTTTTTCTTTTTGTGCATTTATTTTCTGTATTTCTTGTACATTTTCTTAAGTGCATGAGGAAGGATGTAAGTGGTGTTCCACCCATTTCTTTTCTTTCCTTTCCATGTGGACTTCATTATTATTAAAATATGAATGGTATAAAATGTGAAAAAAAAACTTTGGTGCTTAACTGGGCTTTCGTTTTGTACGTGCAAATCTACTTTTTCTTTACAGTATCTGCTGTGCAATGAGAAGCAAAAAAAAACTCCAAGTATTCTAGGCGCCATTGATGAACTGGATGAAACTGCGCAGTTATACGCAGTTGGCCTATTGAACACACATGGCTACATTCACCTTTCGAATGTTTTGCTAAATGTTCAGACCAAAGTTCTTAACTAAATAGGTTTAAAAAGATGCACAAAAGAAAGGGTCAAGTTTGTGTAGTTATTGCCACCTACTGGCCAAGACGTGCAAAACCCAAGGGTACGAGATTTTCTTAATGTACACTGCAGTTAATGATCTCTTCCACTAAATGAAAATATCAGAATCCTCAATATTTCGCACTTTGTCTGTGACTCTGCGTTGCTTGGTCACAAGATAAATGGATGCATTAAAGCCTAAGCATGACTTTTAATCAAGGATGAAGTGGCAGTCAGACCTGAATTAAAAGCAGTTCACGGCACTGGATCCAAACGTGGTTAAAAAAAGAGAAGATTTCTGATGTTCCTAACTGCTGCACGCCATCCTCGTGCTACACAAACTTCCACGTCATCCTCAGATATCTTCCATGCATCATAGTTTAAATTTGCCATTTACCTTCTGACATCATCCTTCAGTATAATCCAGTCAACAGCATACTTTAACGTTTCATGAACTCTCTAACATCCTTCTAATGTATCATCCGGTCATCATCATGCTTTAAAGAATCCATGTTCTTTCTGACGTCTTTCTTGAGTACCATTTAGCCATAATCGTGTTTTGAAGTATCCGTGTGTCTACTAACATCATCTTCGATTAACATCCAGCAATCAACTACTTTAAAGTCGCTACGTATCTTCTGATATCATCATCGAGTTCGTTCAGTCGTCATCATGTTTTAAAGTCTCAGTGTACCTTCTGATATCCTCGTTTATCAACTATAGTCACCATCACGTTTTTAAAGTTTCCATGTCCCTTCTGACATCATACTCGAGTACCAACCAGTCACCATCAGGTGATAAAGTTTCAATCCACCTTGTGATATCCTCCTTGCGTCCCACCTAGTCGACATCAGGTTGTAAACTTTCCATGTATCTACTGAATCCTCGAATATCATCCCATCATAACCATCTTAGTTGCCACGTTCCTTCTGACATCATCGTTGAGTACCATCTATCACAATTATGCTTTAAATTTTCAATATCCTCGAGTATCAACGAGGTATCATCATGTTTTAAAGTATCCACGTGTCTTTTGACATCATCCTCGAGTCCCATCCAATCATCATGACGTTCTACAATTTCCATGTACCACCTGACGAATCAACGTAGATATTGTGCAAATACTGAGGAATTTGATGCGTTCGTTTAGTTGCGGTTTTTTTTTTTAACAGTCATTTCTGTTTCCTTCGTACCGTAGTTCTTGGAAAGGCAACCCGTTAATACCTCTTTCGTTGTATTTCTTGAGCTCGAGTTCCTGGCAGAAAGTGGAGAGACGAACCTTAGGGCGAAAAAGTCGAGATCGTTTTCTTTTGTCTTCAATGGAACTGCACCGAAGAATCAGCCAGCGAGAGACGCAATCGAAGAAAGATGGGAGGGGGGAGGATGGGGGAAAGAGGGAGATAAGAAATGGGGGTAGGGGTAAAGAAGAATGGTTGTTCATCTAGCTAGCTCCACTCCCTTCACCATTCAATTCAGCTGATTGATAATTGAGGACGGTGGGGGTTGGGGAGGGGTGGGAGGGTAGCGAGAAAGACGTTCAAGGCCGCTCTTGTAATCAACAGAAAGGAACGGTTATATTGATCCAATTTCAGAAATGTATAACGCTAAAGACCCACAATCTCCTCGCCAACGAAAAAGTTCGGACCACATTTTCGAGGAAGTTTCACTTTTTTTTTTTGTAACATCCGGTGGCTTTATTTACCTGTAATCAGGTTTAGAGCCGAGGAAATTTCGTGATTAACGAGCACTTTAGAAAATAGATTAATTATTCCCGGCCCTGCTTTACGTAAAAATCGAAGTGTGATGTAAGTTAAGTATGGTTGGTTGGTTGGTGGATTAAATTTCCAATTGGGGAGATGGCTCTCGTATCGACAGAGGGAATTGAATCAGGATTGGATTACTTCGATTTTTTTCCCTGAAGGATTTTTTTAAGTAGACGGAATTATAAAGTGGTTTTGCGTAAGAATATTTTTTTTTTGCAACTCAGCTTAATCAACTTAATGATTATGTACCTAAACTGACCCAACTTAGTTACTTACCCGACTTCTTCTGATAAAGGAAGTCTGTTTAAGGAAGGAGCGAAATTATTAAATGAAAGTTTCTTGCTATCACAGAACATTTAAAAAAAATTCTGATAGCTCTCCCTGTATCACTGTTCCCGGGGAAAAAATAAACTTGGTTTTTCGTTTTTTTTTTTAGGGTGGGGGTGGAATCTTAAGTGTAAATAAGGTAATTTACACTTTTATGTTACACTGTACCACGAGCCACGGCTAGTCATTGGCTAATCATGAATTAGCCAATGACGGACGAGTATATCGGATCTTTGGCCGTCTGAGTGGACTAGCCCAGTCACGTGATACCCGCGTCACGGCAAACAGCCCTGGAGCGTGGTTTAATAGCTTTTTGAAACACCCCTTCATACGAAAAGAAAAACTTATAACCATTGCAAGCCAAGACTTAAAAGACAACGTTAACGTCCGGCCTATCCAGATAAAATATCTCGGCGACCAGTAGCATGTCGTGTGTCTGTTAGTGCTAAGGCTCTTTAAGTGTCGACAGACATCTGAGGAAAAATAACTATGCGACGGAAAATGCTGGGGCTTCCTTTAATCGGGAGACTTTTGTTGCCTGACAACATTAAAGTCACTGTTAGTGACACAGTTTCTTGTTGAAAACGAGGTATGAATAACGTTGATATCTGGCTGCTATAGCTAGCTACTAGTAGGTTCCACGAAAATAAATTTTTTTCATGCAGTGCAGAAAGTTGGTATTTAGCAGTTCCCACTGTACACAACGAGACGGACAATTCCAGCTGGAGAAATCCAAACGGCAAAACCCAGGATCTTTGACATGCTACAATCGACATGAGTACAAGACACCACAGCGTCCTTCTCATCTCGAAAATACCAAGTGGTGGGTGGAGCCAGGAACAAACCAGAACCTATCGGACAGTAAACGGTCGTGATATCCGTCGAGACCACGTTTTGTCTTTATTTGTCTTTTATTTTTAGGGAGCAAGAACCCAAACTAGGTTATCTGCCCCACGACGAAGAGAAGACAATTTAGCTGGAGATATCCGTATTTTTTTCAATACTAAAACAAGGAACAACATATTTTGCTCTTACAATAATAAACACGAAGTATGCATGAACCGACCATCCAAATTGTTGAACTTGCGCTGTTTGAGTAGTGACTTCATACATTGCATAATTCCTGCCCAATGAAGATTGAGTCAAGGCAACTCTAACCGACACTAATCTAAAATACATAACAACCATGCGACAGAACGTGGCTGCGCGACCAGCCAGAATGTGTCCAGGCAAAATTCACTAACAGCTGCTCCAGTCACTTGCCAATGACCAAAAATGTCAATTTCCAATCCTTTTAAAATAATTTGTAAAATGTTACATGCAGCGATTTTCAATTGACTTAAGAGAGTTTCAACTGGCTCATTGTGGCAATACTCAATTGTAATTCGTCCGGTTTTTGCCTTTTAACGAATCTGTAGAACTTTCTAACCTACGTCGTACATCGTAATTGGTTCTACCAGAAATTAGCAATTTGATGACCTTGATAGAAGGTGTGAAGGTCATTTTCTCTTTGTTTATGTATTTTCTTATTGCTTTGTCGCATGAACTTTTTTTACGGTTATTTTGTGTTGCTGAAAACTAAATGTTCAGCTAGCAGTTAACTAAGAACAGGGAGTGAAGCACTGTAACTTATTCTATGTAAACTTGATTTTAACCAAATCATTAACTTGACTCACCCTTATGCTATGTAAGCTCGCATTTGACCAAATCTTAGCTCGCCCTTATTCTATGCAGTTTTGCATTTGATCAAATCATTAACTATTCTCGCCCTTACTCTATGTGATGTCACATTCGACCAAATTATTACCTTTGCTCTATGTGATCTCACATTCGACCAAATTATTACCTTTGCTCTATGTGATGTCACATTCGACCAAATTATTACCTTTGCTCTATGTGATCTCAAATTCGACTAAATTATTATCTTTGCTCTATATGATCTCACATTCGTCCAAATTATTACCTTCGCTCTATATGATCTCACATTCGACCAAATTATTACCTTTGCTCGCCGGCTTAAAATATTTAGCCAATATATTAAAACAAAAATTCGATCGTTTCCTACACTTCGTTCAGCACCAAAACCATCTTAGATCTATGAGCAAACGGATGTGCTGCCTAATCTTGTATCTACGAAAGTCCAGTTTTTTAAAAATCATTACAAGGTAGATGAATTTAATAGTACAAAAAAAGTTGGATGGTGTAATCCGTCATACACTGGGACAGACCCTTAATACTGTCCTACACTTCTCGTTTTTAATAGAATTCTGTATTAGACATAGTTAATTTGTTTTTTAAGTTTTTCTGACGTCCCAGTTCACACTAATATTCAAAAGTGTACATATTCGTCTAGCCTCTCAAGTTCACACAACAAAAGCCACCGACATTTTGAACTATTTGATAACAATTCCGACCTGCAAATTGAAACGTCTGAAAAAATAAAATAGCTCTGTGTTCTTATCGTGTGTACTTAAAGGTTACAAACGATCAACGGTCACCCATGGGTCGCCCAATACGTGGACGATTCAAGCAGGACTTTTTTCGTCTCGTTTCCCCAGCTCCTAACCATTCATTTGTGACGCCCAAATACCAACACATTTGTCTTAGCTACCACAACATTTGTCTGCAACGTATTTAGCTACAATATATTTGTCTTAGCTGGTCTCGTCAAAAATCGGTATTTCGCTAACTCATCCTTATTTTTCACAATATTGATTTCCCCATCTGAGACCCCCTTTTAAGAAACGCCCACAGAAGAATCCCTTTGTGGGTCCTATTTTCATCTGAGGGTTTCTCGGCCATGAATATGCAGCTTTTTCTTTCTTAGAAGACCTCCAATTCTTCTTTTCTCCTTCCCACGTTGATTTTCTTTTTTAATTTGCCTTTGAAATGAAGGACAGCCGTTGAATAAAG